>JAGDQP010053884.1:1312-13455 GCA_022664845.1 Lepisma saccharinum
TAATTTTCTCGCACAACTTTCATGTAAGGTTGCAGCAAAATTGATGATTACAAATATGTCGCATGTTCCTTGCTCTTTGCTTTCCTTTACACATTTGGCATATTAAATTGGCTGCAGATTTGTGGCAATATTGCCGATACAAACATATTGTTTCCAACTGGGTAAACAATCATTGCATCTTCTAGTAATCTACTTAGCTACGTGAATAGTGAATTACAGTTCCTCCTTCGGTCAATGGCATATTGTGCCTTTGGTCTTTGTATTGTGCATAATGAAAGAAAGGAATCATTATCTAAGTTGAGTTGTTACAACTCATTCGAGAAAGAAACTGTACCGGGAAAGACGTCATCAGGTTTGACAAGTTTTTTTACTTGTGCGCGTGTCTGCTTAAAGAAAACAGACAGCAACAACTGACAGATGGTTGCAATGGTGTTGTGGCTAACGTATCGGAAAGTTACTACGGTTTGATTCCCGGGGCGTTGTGATTTATTTTTTAATACTGTATAGTAAGTTTTTTCTTTTATCGTACATATTTTTTGTAATTTTTTACATAATACTCTGTACTTTAGTTAGTTATGTTGTAATTTGCTATTACCCATATACCTAGTTAGTGTGCAAGATAGTCAGTATTCATGCTATCTGCCTGCAAATGTTTTAATCTTTTCCTGCAGAATAGTTTCAAAAAATAATGGAAAATAACTCTTTGGACCAATACACAGTGCGGGCGATTCCAAAAAAGCTGGCCAAAAGTAAAAAAAAGTAACTAGTTAAAGATTGTTTCATGTTGAGCTTGTTAGAGAACATATGTAATGGTAAGATATTGCTTATGTAAGTGTTTATTTCCTTTTACCTGTTCCAAAATAGAAGACGCAAAGCTACTTTTTCGCTTGGAATCGATTGTGTTACTGAGGCAGTAAAGGACGCACGTGTTGAAAGTTGTATAAAAACTTTCGATTGAAGCAGATGATAATCAAATAAAATGGATTCAACGTCTCAAATTACGTAGAATATCTTTAAAATGTTAGGAAATATTAATTTTTAAAATATGAATTGTTAGTGAAACTATAATTGTTTCCGATTGTTATTAATTAAAAGCGTTAAAATACGATACGTTATTTTGAAAAGCTACGTTGCTCCGCTGTGAGACATATTCAAAGTTATAGTCAAAGGTATTTTCTTGAATATAAAACTAAAAATTATTCCCGAAGTTGACACTATTTGATATTCAATCGTTTCAAAATGGCGGACCCAAAAATCCATTTTCCACACCGTTTGACCTAGAGCTACGAAATTTAGCACAAGGATGTATTATCACGAGTAGTTTACAAAAATATTAAAATTTGTTGAAAAACTCACCATCTTTGATCCGATATGGCCGCCAGACCTATTGTTGAATAAAGTGCGGAGCTTAAACCGCTGGAGCTATAAACACCATATTATATATGAACGTATATTATCACTAGTATGTTAAAACCCATTACAACATTTCCGAAAGACGCCATTTTAGATTCAAAATGGAGGACCCCAAAATCCATTTTCCACGTCGTTTCAGCTAGAGAAACGAAATTTGTCATAAATGTGTATAATCACGAGTAGTTTAATAAAAATTACAATATGTTGAAAAAGTTGCTATCTTGGATTCAAGATGGCCATACACAATCCAATCGGGAATTATTTATTAAAAACAATATCATATTTCATTAAAATAATTATCATTTAAGTGTACGCTAAAATGTAATATATTTGTTAAGGGGGTTACATTTTGCAACTGTGACTTCAAATTCGTAATCAGTGACCCCAAAACATGAACATGATATTAATCTTGATTGTAACATGATATACCGGCTGTTTCACGAATAGGGGTTGTCAATAGGGGACGAAAGGGGTTATATTTTGCAACCCTTACTTCAGATTAGTAATCAATGACCAAACAAAAAAGCAGTACAGATTTTGAGATCAATCACTGTGCGTTGTTTTGGTATTTTGAGATCATTCATATATGAGGAGTTTTTTATTTTTATTTTGGCCAGTTTTTTTTTGGAATCGGCCGCACTCTGCAACATCAAAATACTGAAAGGTATTTATTTTCATTGATATAAAACTTGTTTATTGGTGTATTAAAAATACTGTACTAAAATTGTGGCAATTAATTTTTATTCTTTATCCCAGTTATAAGTTCCAAACAAAAATTTCAATCAATGTTCTCGGGGAGAAAACATACTATTTTGAAATATAAAACCTTACTTTCTCACACCAAATTCATCTCAAAATTATTTGTTATATTACAGAACACCTGCAAAAGAACATAAATAGACAAACAAAATTTTGTGTATTAGGAAGGAATTTAAAATAATGAAACGTTTATTTATTTTTTGCAAAAATTACAAGGTAGTAGGGCAATCTTGGACAGTCACGACTCATATGCCGATGTATTAATAGATCCTTCTGTCCTTTTTACCCATGCAAAGATCACTAGGACATCTGTTTATTTGATAGATCTTTGGACAACATATGTGTTTAACTCGGACCATTTTTGGACATTGGAAACGTTATGGTTTTGTTTGGAATTATTTATGCTGTGTGAAATGTATATTGACTTTCTAGTATTCTTGTCATACGTGCAATAAAATAATGCATGATAACGAAGGATGTTTTTTAATTACACATAATTTTACTGGAAGCGATTTAGTGGAATGGAATTTCTAATTATTAATTAATTTCACATTATCTTTAATTAATTATATATATGGAAAAGTTTCGTTTTGTGTATATTTCACTTCTGTTCAAATTTGGTGCAATTCCAGTCCTTTATAAACGGTCAAGTTAAAGTAATATTTGTTTTCATTGTGTGTCGCAACCATTGTCTCCAACTAAAGCTTTCTAATTTCATAAACATCAGGAGGTACGGATATACTACATCCATTTGTACCCCAACAAAAATTAGTTTAAATTTCAAACTTCTTTTGGCCTTCATGTAAATAGTACAGTCATGTTGAAGTACATTTTAGGCATGTATTTAAAATGCTTTTTTCTCCGAATATATTACCAAGATATTGTATATCTTTTAAGTAGTAAGAAATGTACAGAATACAAAACTTAATGTTTAACAATATCTGTACTGAAGATTTGAGATGCTGACAAATCGAAACACAACTTTGTCTGCCCATCAAAGATGCGTTCACGATCATCCAAATACTATATCAAGTTTCATGCGTCATCTACGCGGCACCAAAAGTATTTTTCCTGGTAAGTGTTATTGGGTTCTACTCCTGGATACAGGACTATTGTTGCATGCAAGTAATTATTAACGCGAAGGGTGTGATTTATTTGACTGGACAAGAGTTCTGTCAGATACTTGCTATGTTCCCTTTAAAGAATTAAAAAAAATCATTTCAAATAAGCAATTTCAGGTTGTCAATAGAGAGTATTGGTCTGTGCTTTCATTTTGAAACATCACTTCAATAGTTCCATTCAACAAGAGAAAAATTCGCTAGACATCATGAACGTCTAATTCTTTTATCATAACTGGTAAGTGAAGTGTCTGAAATTGTTACAGTTTAATTTAAAATCCTATATTATTTAGAGGAATATGGTTGAATAGAATACCAACAAAATACTAACAAAAGAATACCATTATGAGTGATGATGAGAAAGATATCTCTAACCTTAAATTTGCTATTCAGTACTTTAAAATCTAACTCAGTTTTCTAATGTTGTACCTACTCCTTAAACACAAATTGACCTGGAGATTGTATTCTCATATCTCCTATAGAATTCCAGAATTCCTATGGATTTATATACTGATGGAAATACCATCTGTTAACACACAATAATATTGTTGTTTCCTTACTATCAAATAATGTTCTCTAGAAAAAAGCAAATTTGCTTTATTCTGTTTCTGGTTCGTGAGATAATTGTATGGTAGGAAGTGTTGCCTAGTACTTGAGACGATACTTAAAATGCAATTAATTATTCCTGTTACAACTATTATAGTAATATTTAATGAATTATAAATCACTATCTTGCTTGAATATTTGAAACATGTATATATATTTCAGAACGTAAGTATCATGTAGTGGTGTTTGGCTCATTAGAATGATACCATAAAACATTTTAACATTCTTACAAAAAGAACTATACTGATGGTTTTCATTTGCGATGATTTTCACTTCCGCATTTTTCCCTTTGAGCTTATCAAACCTCACGCATTGGAACTTCTCTGGCATGTCTGGATAAGGCACAACTTATTTAAACTCATTTACATTTTATATGCTACTCGAATGCGTTGTTTTTACATGTGCTAATAAAAGAAGGTTCGGTCAGTCTGCCTCGAACGCCTTAAATATAAAACATCTAGAGTGAAGAACTTACAATTTTGTTCATAGACGGACTTACATCAGTTCATAGACGGACAAGTATTCATCAATACTCGAATAACGCAATAGAGTGTCACCGACCTTAATCCCGACACATTTTGGTTTATCTTATACCATTTATCGATGCATACTGACGTACGTGTAAACGATTCTAGAGATGATGAATACGTATATAGGTATTTGATTTAAAAACCTAAACCAACAACCATAGAGTGTTTGGCTATCTGGAAAATCGTTATTTTCTCATTGCGGAGATCCTGGGTTCCAGAACTTTTAGCCACCATCCTGACTGGAGGCGTTTATATTGTTTTCGCAATTATAACAAGCAAATGACTAGATGATACATTGAAATTATTCTACGAACATCTCCTTGCCACATCATTTCCAAATACTCTATCCCGATCTGACCAGGTACACTGGCATAATTGCAATTCTGGGCGCAACTCATGGCAAACTAACCAAAAAGGCGTATTCCAATTTTAGGCCCCGCATTCAAAGCATGAAGGAGATATAAGCAAGAATCAAACATAAATATGGAGGATATGGATCACTGTTATGTGAGCATATTGCAGCGAATATGAACACTGTGAGAAACCATGTTCTAACATAATAAAGGCATGTGTTTTAAGTTACTTAGTATGAGATATGGCCATTGAAGAGTCTATATTAGTGCTTCTCAACCTTACAATTTTTCAAACGTAAACACGGGATTTGCTCTCCACGTCAATCTGTCTGGGTACGCGTACACGAGTGCGAAAATGGCGTAGACAGATCTGGGGCGTTTTGTTGAAGACGTGTTATCATTAGTGTGTGCAGAGAACACTTTATTGCTACTTGACACATGGACCCACTCAAAGATTTGGACTTCGTTCAAAGTCGCATGGAGTAAGACATTTTCTGCTCAAATAATTCCCACCAAAATTCACTCGGTTTTGTCAAACACTAGACATTTGTTGGTTTCGGCATTGCAAAAGCTTTTCTAAGCTTTCCTCAGACTTTGTGCATATTGTACACCCCAATACCCATTTGAATTCTTGAAATAATGTCATCAAGCTTCAACCAATGGTACTGAACCAGTTGTACACTTCTTGATAATATGTGGTAGTACAATATTCACCAATCTGGTTATGATGATCATCTTACTGGCAGCTACCAAGTTCCTGTAACGTACTGTTCCAGCTCATTGTGAACGTGTAGGTCTTGAGTGAAAAATATTCCTTTATTCGGGTTTCTTGGTGTCAGTTCTACTCCCCCTTGCTTCATATTCCCTAACGTTCTCCATATTTTTTATAATAATATAGATTAACTTTTTTGCTGACACATCTTTCAAAAATTATATTTTATGTACTTGCAAAGTGTTTTTACCGCTTCTTTTATTTGTTCAAACAAGGTGGTTTGTAGTGGTCACAGTATATTCTGTACTTTACTACAGATAAATTGTTCCACATTCGAACATTCTAGTTTTGTTCTTTGCTCGTATTTCTTTGACACTCGTTTGTTTATTTTGAGATTCGCTAATGATAGTTATCATTCTAGGTGATGCAAACTGTGAATATTATTATATATTCATTGCTTCAATAGAAACTTTACAAGCTTAATCTTCGTCACATAGAATAATTACCATCATTACAAAATACCGAATGCCAAATCGAACATACATAGTACCACTTGAAAAATGCACCTCATCTCGCGTTGGCAACACTGACAGCCTTCAACATTGTATGTTGAATTTGTCATTAAAATATTTAGATGCAAAATGTAGGGCGTTAAATTAGGGAAGTAGCTTCCTGAGAGCAAAATGCAGACTTTTAGAGAATAATTAATACAAAAAATTCTTTGCCAGTTGGCAACGTATGTATGAATTTTCAATTGTGTTTAGAAATCGTTTTTCCATCCTGAACAGAAATCATAAAATATTTTGTTTGAAAGGAAAACCTGCTTCCACAATAACTTTTCTTTTAACAGTATGAATAAACACATTAGAATAGACATACTCGTATACACATTCCGGTGTAACGCAGAGTTTCTCAAGAATTCAAAGAAACTAGAAATACTACATTATTTTAACTCTGTTGGTGTAAGAGACACGTTACCTGACAAAGGCTTCTAGTTCTTCCCAAATCGTACATATATTTTACGTCTTTCATACATTACCTAACTATCGTATCTATATATTTTAACTGATGCTAAACATTGTAGAAAAATAACAAAAACAAGAATGATACATACATTATAGAAATACAACTTAATAAAGAAGTGAACATTTGTTGGTCAATTTGCGATATTCTAAAGAATGAGTTTCTTTCCAACTGTCCAGTGTAACAAGGAGTATGTTAAGCTTCATGCTGAGATTGTATTATGTTTGGTTGTCGGAAACTTGTGTGTTTGAAAGGGAAGCTCAAGGGCTTCATATCTAAGATACAATATTCAATAATTTATTGCTAATTTCTACTAAAAAGATATTGCTACCAAAAAGTGAGAATAAACTTCAGTAATATAATCTTTAACTTCTCTGAGCGCCCCTTATGGTATTAAATACCTCTACGTTCTTTGCATTAAGATTTCATTGTTTCCAGCTTCTTTCATCATACAATCAATGAATCAATATCCAAATCCTAAAGAGGCTGGGTGATATGATCAATTACCTTGGGCAGTAACTTCTTGTTCCGCGGCTAAGAACAAAGCAAATAGAAAATATTGCTGACATTTCCGTCCAATATAAGATTCTGAGTGCTCATTGTAATGACAAACGCATTTTGAGAAGCACAACCTGTCTAACGAATAAGTATTATAATGCAAAACCTACAAAAGAGAAACATTATTTGGACAAATCCTATTACTTATCTAATTTTGAATTTGAATTTTATTTAGGTCTTTAAGCAAGTAAGGCTAAGGCCGGGATTGGGCGCGGGTAAGAATTCGAGAAGGTGATGCCAGGGCGTATGTTGAAGGTGCCATCCCAGCTTTTGCTTGGTATGTCTGAGGAAAACTGGAAAAACATAGTTCAGGATGGCCGGTCCATGGGATCGAACCCAGGACCTTCCTAATCCTACGTTAACGCTCTACCACTTAGTTGTGGCGGTGCGGTACATATCCTATCTAGCCGACCATTCTATGATAGATTGAAAATAAGTTCTTATTTACCACCTATTACATCATTTGCACGTTGAAAGCATATTGTATCATGTCATTGCTGCAAATAGCCCAAACAGGTTGATTGGACAGATAATATGTCTTAAAAAACATAAGAACAGTCAGAACACTAAAGAAACATTGATTGCCGTTCATTGATCGCTGTACTGGTAGCAAACGTACTGTTCTACTCAGGTTATTGTATTTAGAAATTATTTCATGTCCCTCAGGGGCACATGATGATTTGAGATTTGCAAACTTATTTAAAACTTCATTTTATAATGAATGTTCCTTACAAACGTTTTAAGGCTATACTGGGAATTCTGAATTACATACTTACAATAAAAGAAAGGTAAAGGATATGACTGCACTTCAAAAAAATGCAGTGGTACCACGGGCAATATCGGTATTGTTAATACAAGAATGATTTTTGTCGTACCGAAACATGCCATATTTACGATGTGTGACATTTCAACAATGTCAAAAAAGGTTGATTAATTATTGTTGGTTAAGTATTGTTAAATTTACAATAATTTTTAACCATGTTATTACAAGAGTCTCCTTCAAGCATTAATGAACAATAACTTCTCGTTAATTGAACCATATTTAAAAAATATTTTTGCGCATGCGTACACGTTTCCTATACGTAATTTAGGGTATTGGCAAATTAAATGATGCTACCATATGTATCTAAAATACATAAACAAGCGTAACATTACTGAAATCGCATCACAGTGACATCTACACGTTTTTCTGATGATCGATATCGTAAACTCGACATTTGACTGCGTGTAAGATATTTATGAATGTTTGTATGACATTACGCTTATTGTTTGTTTAGTTTGTTCAGCAGATGACAGAACTTATATTCTCTAAATTTTGACATTAAAGGTTTACAGTTTGCAAGCAATTGGTTTATTTTTTACTACATTAAAGGTACCATTATTCTCCTTATACGCTGAAATGTTTAACGGACTGTGTAAAGCAATTTGTATTCTGGCAATCAGTAATGTGAGACTATGTGTTAAAACTAAGAGATCAGCTTTCGACAGTGCAGAAACAATCCGTGACCAAGCATGATCACTCGACGTATTTTACCAATTACCTATCACCATCATTAATGAACAGTACTCATAAGTGACTAAGGAGGGTCTCACCTATCCGCCATCAAGACGTGAGCAGCTCCTAGCCAAGAATAATATTAATCATTTTTTATATGTCAAGTTTTGATATTCTGAATACTTAATATTCATTTTTCATCTCATCATACTCAGTCTTCATCCAAAAAAGGATGATTATAAGCATAAGTTTATAATGACCAAGATTTGAGATTTAAATTAGCAAAGGTTAAATAATTATAGTTTTTCATCTCTTAACCAATCAACGTATCCTTACTATCCATACTATCCATAGCTCCACCAATCCTCTTACCCGAAATAGACTGGAAAAGAAAGTTTCACAACACAGGCATACTCATGTGCCATTAGAAATAACGCTCTGTTCATACGAACAAAGTTAGTGTAGTAATTTTTTTAAAACCTCCCAGTGTAAATATCACGCACAAAGTGTCGACTCCCATCGTCAAACTTATCTTTGCCCAGGGCCTTCTTTTTCACGATTTTGGTAGAAGATTTGAGTGCATCATGGCCCCTATGTAAACCGCACACTCTATCATCATTCCGATAACTTCAGAGTATTTCTGACATCACTGGGTGCATTCATGAACCTCAACATTACTCTCAATCTGACATCACCAAAGGATATTGATCTACCTGTACAAATATCAACACCGACGTTCGTATCAATTGGGATAACTCTTAAGGGCCGCAGTCAGGAAAGAACGCATTATCGATCACAATCCAGATAAGCACAAAGCACCAGATCCCTACGCTCTCCAACGTCATCACCACCGCCCAAATGCACCCGTACTGTGATTCTCATCCTGATGACTCTAATCCGACTATGAACTTTACTTATTTTAGGACAATACAACATTAAAATGTCATTCTCTTCTCCTGACCAACTTCAAACCAAATGTTCAAAATTCAAAGAATCTTCTTATATAGATCACGAAATACCTTCCAGTCTTACAGATTGCCGAAAATGTACCTACACGAAATTACATGATCATTAAATCCTATGACGAACATCTAGCAGTAATAATTAGGAACGAAGTCAGCTTTCAAATTTTCGGAACTAACATTAATCTAACAAAACTAACTACAAACACAATTAGACAACAGCCACCTCCACGGAAAATACCTGCAATAATGTCTGCAAAGTAATTCGACCTCGTTTATCCGCTAGAGGGAGTTAAAATTTTCACCGTGGGGGAAACAGCCGCTGCAACTAATCCCGTAGTTTAGGTTTGAACCGACAGTTATTATTAAACATTTGTACATACCTGACAGTGCTGTCATAGACGGCAAAGCCACTCTACCGTGTAACAAATAGTTTCGTAGATATAGGCCAATATGTGTCTTCACAAATATAAGTGAGGCATTTCTACAAAATGAGTAAGACAGAAGAGAGAATCGAACTAGGCATAAAGAACAACCTTAAAAATAACACACCATGGACACAGTGTCACATGCCACTTTATTTTACACCCTTGAAGTTGCTGACAGTTACTGATACTGTCGTGCATAAGGATAGTTTTGGGGGTCTGGAACCCACCCCTAAATTCACATTTTTGTGAGATTAGTATTATTTTTGGAGTACGTTTTTGAAGGTTGCCCTGATGGATCTTTTGTTCTGCGCCATATCCTCTCATACAAACTCCATATCCTTAATAACCGATCATCCTAAATCGAATCATCAGGTACCAAATACACCTCCCACAGCTCAAGTGGCAATATACGAAATCATTATCATTCACAAAACAAGCGATTAAGCAACCAACTGGAATGGATCAGTTTTCATATCAACATGTCAAAGAGGGACCAATTACATTAAATCGGCTTCTCGCACCTATTTTCAACTTCGTTCGTTGCTCAGCATACATACTTTCCGATTGAAAAATGTTCAAAACCTTGACGTTCTTGAAACCAGGTAATCATTCAGAAGAAACCACTTCTTATAGACCTATACAACTAACTTCCGTACATTATAAAATACTAGTACGCAGCATTGTCAAACGTATACATCTATATATATCTGCCTCAACTCCTGCCAGTTCACCAAAGGGCCTCCGACCTTCATTTAGTATTAATGACCAAATACATCGACTATGTATTATTATCGCAAACCACTACGATTAAGTTAACCGTCTCATCTAGTATTATTCGATTCTGAAAAGGCATTCCATAATATCTGGCACCTAGCAATCATTTGTAAAGTTATGAAATGTCATCATCCCATGGTCATTGTTTGTTTCATCCACAATTTTTAATCTTGTCTCGACCTATATTTCAGTACAGGATTCGATTTCACATTCAGTTTTCATACATTCAGGGGTACCTCAAGGATCAGCCTATTCACTACTTCTGCAACATCTACTCGTAGCAGAAATCCACATTCCACCGGAAAATAAATTTCTGTTTCAATATGCAGATAACACAGCATACCTAGCTCTCGGAAAATCCACGAACCAAATCAACACTGATATCCAGACAACAGTAGACAATTTTGTACAGTGGTGCCAAACATGACAATTGAAACTTAATTTAACCAAAACAAAGGCTAACGTATTTCTCCCAAGATACATTCCAAAGTTCATGGAGCTCCCAAAACACCAATACGATCAAGCAGTACGGTTAAATATTTAGGAATCACTTTCGACTAGCATCTGTCATGGACATGGAAACTTCATCTTCAGTATGTCACAACAAAATCATACAATTGGCTAATCGAAACCTACCTGGAACTTCAAAGGTTTCTTGACCTCTAAACTTTTAAATACATACGAAGTCTTCTTTTACCCAATACTGGATTGTGAACACACCGCTTGGTAGGTGAAGCATCATACTATTGAGAAGAAAAGTTCTTGATATACATGCATTGCGTATATCATATCGCATAACACTACCGAGTTCCACTCGTGAATTATAGCAACGAATGGATTTTCCACATATTTTCTTCCCCATTTAACATCTCCTCCAGATAACATTCGGACCCGCTTACGCCTAGTACACCCTATATTTACAGACACCATCAACCTCGACGCAGCTTAGGACAAACAAACCGATCTCTCGTAATCCTCTCTCCATCCACTCTACAATATATCACTACACCGTACCCCTTAATGATCCCGATATATCTTTGACAATTTCCAACTGACTTGGCCCAATTATACCACTCATCGCACCATTAGTTTTGTCCTAAAAGGGTAACCAATATCTACATCAATGTCCCATGTTGAACCGGCGGAAGAAAATATAACGGATCTGTGATTTCCTAACTGATTCGGGCGTCTTTATGTACCTCACCTCATCAAAACCAACCAAATTACTTTGATCAACGATCAGAATGACTAATTTTGAAATAATACAGCAACGAAAATAATGATCTTAAATAAAGCAATAAACAAAACAAGACAGCACCTCTTCGACCAGCACCAAATGTATGGCGAATCATCCCACTTAACACATTTAGTTCCTTTCATATATGTTTGAGATACGGACATATTCCGCCCAT
>JAGDQP010053885.1:0-13454 GCA_022664845.1 Lepisma saccharinum
TTTTGCTAGAAATATTTAAATTAAAATGAAAGTGGATACGTACTTCATCTGCTAAATTGTTACGATAATAAATGTTATTATATTGTCTAGTAAGTACATGGGACAAAGTACAAAACAAAACCACACAGAACTGGAGGAATCATTCATGAACGAATATACAAGGGTCATTTATTAAGTTAAAGAAAAGTTGTTCTCTGAAAATGGTTGATTCCGTCAGTGTAACAATTCAAACACTTTTCGGATAACATAGTATACACTTGTCTTATCCTTCTACACAGAAAATTACTTATCAAGTGTCCTAGACGCTACGGAATCTGCTCTTTAATAAAACGTAACTAAAGTCATAGACTGAAGTTTAGCCTTGCACTGAAATTTAACCTTGTATATTGAACACTTTTAGAGACATTAATGAATGAAATAGCGATTAACATTCAGACACAGTTGTAAAGAATATTTCCAGGGTCGGAAAAATGTTTTATGTACTGCATACACAAAGCCTATTTTTTTTTAACTGATTGCAACATTGCTTCTTGACTAGAAAGTCTTGAAGCCTGCCCGTCGAACATGAGAAAGAAATTCTATATCTAAAAGGTTACAAGGTTAGTACACGAGTATTAGCGGTATATTAAAAAGATATGAGATTTTCATACATTTTACAAGGTTGTATGGCAACACTGTTGGTAAGGTGTGACACTGGGGGATGTGTTGTACCTCTTTGTAACTCACTATGACATTTTTCAATGAAAAGCAACATAAGTTGAAAATGTCCGGAAATATTTGACACGTTTATTACATCCAGAAACCCTGGGAAAAATTGAAAACAAGTTCTTTTCAATTTCAATATTTTAATGTAATGAAAGGAGTATCAAATCTTGCATGCAAAAATTTGTCAGACATTTTCAACTTCGTTATTTTTTTGTTGAAAATAGCATACTGAGGTAGACATAGGTAAAAGACACTTCCCACCAACAGTCTTGCCACTATATCGTCTGATATTGATAAAACTTACTTTTTCGTTATACGCCATTAATACTCCTGCATTAAGCTCGTAAATTTTCAGATATGGAGTTTCTTTTTCAAGTTCGATGAGGAGCCATGCATACTACCTAATGAAACCCAGAGGAGTTGAAGTTAAATACATAGTCTTTGTGCGGGACACTAACTAACAATATGACTTGCGGAACTCGCAAGTTCATCACTACAGTAACAACAGTTCGCCAATGGATTCTATTATGGACAACATCAAGCAAGTTTTCATCACAAACGCCTACTTCTAGATTTCTTCTAATTGTGTCATTCCAGCGGTGTCTCGATCTTCCCAACGGCCTCTTTCCCTCCATCTTATCAACAAAGATGAAATATAATCTTCGTTTCTCCCCTATCCGTGCTACATGACTTGCCCATCGTAGCCTTCGTAATTTCATTATTCTTATAATGTCGGTGTGTGTAGTTCTTTATTATGCAGTCTCCTTCATTCTCCGGTCAGTTTCGGCCCGTACATCTTTCTCAAAATCTTATTTTCAATCTCGAGTAATTATTTATGTTCAGCTGTCAGAGTCGTACTCTAACTTTCGCAACCTAAAGTATTACAGCAGTTTAACTGTTCTGTACATTTTTAATTTCATCTTACTTGATTGCGAGGTTAGGAGTTTCTGAACTGAAGAGAAGCATGCGTTGCCCAATGCTAAGCGACATTTTATTTCTTCCGTGACGTCGTTCTTGCTAGTTACATACAGTATGCTCCCAAGCATTTAAATGTATTTACTTTATGCTCTCATTCTTAATTGTTATGTATCCATTTCCTTCATCCTCTGTGTTTCGGTTTATTATCTTGTATCTTGTTTTTTCGACGGTCACCTGTACATGTTGTGTGGGATACAGTTTGTAAAAACATCTGAGTCTGGCAACATATTTACAATCATACCATAATCAAGATTGATATTTCGTTCGTTAATGTCTTAAAATTTTCCAAATATATAGGGCTACGAAATGTTGATTTAGTTAAGATGGGACGATTTTACATACTTTGTGTATAGCGAAATATACTTCCGCCATCAGCGATGGTGTTCAAATGTGACAGCGGCGGGCATGCACTATGCCTTTGCATCCCAAATTCTACTGTAGAAGGCTTTGCCGCAGTTACGCAGCGGAATGTTGTTCCAGAAGCAATACCTCTGTTTAAGAGACAAATGGTGCAAAAGTCAAAGGGAATGCATCCGGGGACTTGACTGAGACTGACGACAACGCGATGACACGAATGCCCGCATTAGCCTCCTTTCTGCCGTAGTAGATGATAGAAGTTCGAGAAGGATGGCTAGACGCCTTATCCATGTGGATCCAGACATGAAATTGCTCCGCACTATACAAATGAGGGATGTCTTAATCGTAAATGTGGTTCATAACATTCTCCTTGAAGTACTGCGCATTGATCTCCACATTGTCCCACTCGCAAAATTGTGAGTTTGTTACGGGCACAGAAACCGACTAGTACTTTGTTTCTCTGGTCGGTAGAAAATTGCGTGAGTTTTGTTGGTGTCATAGAGATAGAGGAGGAATTCATCTAATTAAACTAACAAGCCACTGCCACATATCCCGCGGAAGATAGAACTTGTACAATTGTCTAACGTTCTTGACCCGCCTCTTGATATGACATTCCTTCAAGGCGTGTCCACTTTCTTTGTGTCGGAATTATAATAACAAGTTGTCGTGAATTATGACATACTATGGATTGTGATATTTTCCATGTCAAAGCTTTGCTTTTATATACTTAAAATAAAATAACTGCTGAGCAAAGTTAATTAAAAACTAAAAAGTGTAACAATTTCACCAATTAACTAACTCCTTGGCTTCATTAGATACATTAAATTACATGAGCGACACAGCTTCTCACGAGACAGCTATCTGATCCTGATTGGCTTCCTGCCAGCCAATCCCGTAACCGACTACACGAAATGAATTAATAATTAACAACATACATTGATTGCGTCCCACCACTTGTTCCTACTACATCTAAGCATATATTCCCCAAATAAGCTTAGTTCTGTAGATTTGTATATTTTCTTATAAGTAAAATAATTATATGAATAAATAAAAATAAAAAAAATAAAAGGAAAATTAAACAAAATTAAAAACAAAGAATTCTACGTCTTACACCAAATGTGAAAATTATATTTTAATTCTGCTTAATAACTTATTCCATTATTTCTCACTTTACTAAGGAAATATAAATGTTGGTTGTAATAGTGATGTCCTACGAGAGAATTCACACTGACTTGGTTTGCCGAGTATTGTAAAGTAATCTTAAGTAATCGAATCTACAATATGTCAGAAGTGACATACAGGATCTCAGATTAGGTTATTTATTGCTTTGTATCTAATAATATTGCATCTAGGCAACTCCCAGATCTTTCATCAAAATGAAACATCATAAATTCCAGGTACAACCAAATGAATATAAATCATACTATTTATAATCATTTTCATTATGTCCACAAATCTTAAGTTCGTATGTTTTCTTAAAATATTTCCACGTAAGTTTTACAAAAGCTGACATCCCAGATTTGTGTTCATAAAGTGTTTATTTCATATATCTTATTATAACATTTCACTGTTCATTGATTTTAAGTCCCGAGTCCAGTTCAACACTTTTTCACCTTCTACTTCTATTAATCTGGCTTCTTTCCATTTTCTGATAGTCCTTCTGTCTTCCTGTCCCAGCACTTTACTCCAATCCACTAAATGCCCCGTGTCTTTTATATGTTTATAGATAGCATTTCTGTCCCTATCCAACCTAACATCATCTTGTTTTATCCACTCTCTTAACCTCTTTCCCGTTTCCCCCACATACCACATTTCACAATCACTGCAGTGAATTTTATAACTCCTTTTCTCTCCATCATTCCTCCTCCTCTTCTTCTTTCTTCGCTCTCCCCCTCTTCTCTTATCACTTCCAGTAGTCAATTGCTTCATTTTCTGTACGTTCGGAAAGGTATCAGTATATGTTGTTAATTATTAATTCATTTCGTGTAGTCGGTTACGGGATTGACTGGCAGGGAGCAATTCAACAACCAGACAGCTGTCTCGTGAGAAGTTGTGTTGCTCATGTAACATAGTGTGAGTGATGAAGCCAAGTAGTTAATTATTTGGTGAAACTGTTACAAGTTTTAGTTGTATCTGGGTGACTTGCGGGGCTGGGCTGCGTTTGTCGATGTTATTTCAGCCCCCCTTACTCGTTGCACCACTCAACGGTACAGGCTTTACCAGATGTCTCAGTAGTTTTTATTTATTTTATTTTATTTATTTATTGATAAAGCGCCTACAGAGGGAACCCATTGTTGTGCTATTGAATAATGTGCCACGCATTTGGTTTGCTGATTTCAAGTCCTTTGTTTTTGTACAACTGCACTATTATTCTTCAGAGACTGTACCACAGCCCGCTGTATATAGCTGCCTGTCCATTCGCTTCAAAAAGTATTCTTTGTCGCGTAAACGTTTGCATCCTAGTTCCGACGCTAGAGGCAGCACAAAGCTTCCTTTTCAGTCATTAACTCTTGAGGTTTGGTATGGATAAAGCTGGCTATTTCCAAACGTTTTAGGAAAAGAATGGTGTGATATTGTTGTATACCATTCTCTAAAGCAAAATACAAGTTGGAATACAGTGTAGTATCATTTCACGAAATTCTGGTTTATAGAAAGGCGATAAATATTAGAGACAAAATGGAAATACAATGGGACATTTCACCAGTTGCTCATTAATTTGTAGATAACATATAATTCTATGAAAAAGAGAAAACTATGCAATATCCTCGTACGATTTTGGAATTCGAGAGAAACAAAAAAAACTGTTCAGCTACTGAGAATGTTTCTAAGTGACTCCATAAGCCGAATACGTATCGGTAATAATATTAATCATGTTACTGAAGCATAATTATAACAAATAATAGTAAATTGTTCTTAACGTCCCAAACTAGCTGGTTAATTTCTAAGGACGGGACTTACAGATTTTGGCAAAGTGAGTTTTGAACCACTGCGTTCAATGCAACCCGGCGGCATTTGAACCTGTGACCACGCGCTCAGAAAGCGAACCCTTGGCCACCGCGAAGTCATCGCAACTAAGAGTTAATATGGAAAACTTAGAGGGCGAAATGTGCGATGAATAGCAAAAAAAAGTTACAAAGGAGTTGCAACGTCATGTAAAATTACTAACCAACTTTAAGAAGACAGGACACGTACAAACGGTTTTAAAAACTTTTCTGTTTCATGAACTTGTGGGTGAGGTATGGAAGTTTACGAAAGACTTCGGAGTTTCTGAACATAAGAAGAACAATGTTGGTTCTACTAGTGTGTTCACCTGTACAAAAGTACTGTATGACGGTATGCAGGTACCACGACTTGACCTAGTATCTTTTACGTCTCATAATGAATTTCACAGTGTCAAGAATGCTATTTTACAAGTAAGTTTAAATTCCTAAGTAGCAAACAAATGTTGAAAAAAGGTGGATTCAACGTAAGTCCCCTTACGTAATTTTTAACGTTGAATATGTACCTAAATGTCCGCTTGTTCAACGGATTTTTCGACGTTTAGAATCAATGTAGTCTTCAACGACAAGGAGCAGACAATGAACAACTCTTTTAACTTTGTATTTGCACACCAGCTCAATACCATAGAGCACTGAGTTTGTAAATTTTCCACGTGTCTGCAGTGGGGTTCGAAGCTGCAACTTTCTGAACGTCGAGAACTCGTCGTGCTCGTCACACTAACCACGCATCCACGGAGCCATCTAGCGAGTAACTAGTATTTCACTATCCATTTTATGTTAAGGAAACTTTCTCTGAAGTAAAATTAATGTGTATAGGGTAGGTAACCACGTTTTCCAGTAATTTCTGAGAGAATTGGGATAATTCCACTTTGCCCTTACTTGTTGCAGCTGTAAATTTGGCTACCGTTTCTCTCACCACCACCCTCCACTACATGAAAAATTATTCCATTCTTAACACTTTTTACCTATACTCTTTGAATTTGGAGTTTAGAAATGAGCGTGTATGTCAATCAGATAATTCTTAATTCAGGGTGGCCAAAATAAAACTGGCCCGGAAAATGTTTATAATTCTAACACTTAATCTAAACTTGTTAATGAACATGAGAACTACCTTTTACATTTGCTGGAAATGGCCACCGTTGACGTCGATGCAGCGCTGTGCTCGATTTATCAACGGTGAGATACGCGTAGCAGCTCTGCCTGAGGGATGGCAGCAATAGCGCGTTCAATATTCTGCTATAGCTCTTCCAGTTTGTGGAGATTCTTTGACTACACCTGACCTTTCAACTTGCTCCCAAGGGTAAAAGTCACAAAGAGAGAGATCAAGCAATTGTGGTGGCCAGTAGGTTTTATTGCCTCTGCTGACTATCCTCTCCTCCTCACCAAACAACTCTTGAACTCGTGACAAGATTGCAAGTGTGGTGTGTGCTGTTGCTCCATCTTGCTGAAAATATCGATACAGTAATTCATCTTCTGTGAGTTGATCCACAAATGGATGAAGCTGATTCTGGACATACCGGTGAGCATTAACAGTTTGATGAAAGAATCGTGTCATGATTAGGAAAAAGGACATTGCACACCAAACACCAATCTTAAGATCATGGAACGACTGTTGAACGTACTGATGAGGATTTACTTATGTTCTATAAGTTCTATGAGATGCATAATGGCTTGTGTTATATGAGTTCATATACCTGGACAGGCTGAACCAGACCTTTTATGAAGAAATGCACAACAGAAAATTTGTAAGGATAAAAATGCATGTCCTTTTTGATAATGTTCTTACATTGAAATTTTGTCGGACGTTTTTGAGGACTATCATCTACTTGAGCAATTTTTGTTCTGGTGTTCGAACTCGTTTCGGATAGTTAGGGTTTTTTATCAACTATCCCAGCAGCACACAAACGTTGAGAAATGATGGATTCAACGTTAGTCCTGCTACGTAATTTTAACGTTGTATATGTATCAAAATGTCTGCATGTTCAACGGTTTATTCGACGTTTAGAATCAACATAATTTTAATGCCAAGAAGTGGAGTATTTTGGAAACGTTTTTGTAACGTTGTAGTTGCCCAACTGTTCAATGGCCCAAAACCACCTTTTTCATTTGACCAGAAGAGATCATTGAAATTCATGACGGAGAATTGCTCACCACATTTCTTTCACGTTTATATATTGATTTTGTTTGTAAATTCTCTAGCGGTCTGCAATGGGATTTAGCGAAAAAGTAGAGAATACAAAATAAGGACCTCTGAAAAGAGTATGTCTGGTAGCCCTAGATTTGAATTTTATTTATGGCATTTAGGCATCTGAAGACTCAGGCCGAGGCAGCGATAGACAGAAGTCGCTTTCGAATACAATATTTTTTTTCGAAGCATATTTATCCTTCAAACCAGGGAGACAAATAGCTGGTGATTAATGCCTTGATCCGGCGAAACTGACCGGTCGACACTAGGATTTCTGATTGTATCTTGTGTTACAGCTGATTGTATCTTATGTTAGTTCGTTAATTTTTTTCTCCTATCCCATCCCATCAGATATTTGACAACACTGTTAAAAATATGGCATCACGTTTGAGGTTAGGGTAACGTTGTATACACAAGAGTCATTCAAAGTAGAAAGTATACGGTGTAAGTCGTTATCAGTTTTGACACATATTTTCACTCATGGGGGTGTCGTGAGGCATTACTGCATAAAGAACACTGACAAGACACCGCTGGCAAGTTGGTGCTGCAGCGTTGTGTTTAACGCATTGGGCCGCTAATCCGGTGACCCGGGATTAATTCCTGGTGGGATAATGTATTTTTTAAATATAGTTTCCTTTTAAAAAAAAACAAAAAAAACAACGTATTTTCAAGGTTTGCTCTGGTTTCTTATTTTACGAGAGATAGCGAGTAAAATCCGCGGGAGGGGGCAATGAAGAGTTTTATGTGTAGGAACGCTGAAGAAGCAGGAGCGGCGGCCAGGTTGGGCGGAGCTCGCAGGGCTGAGAATTTTCACTATTTTATTTATACGCGATCCACTTTAGTTTACTGCAACGATAACAGATTGTTTTGGCGTCAAATTCTGAGCTGAATACTTCCTACATCGAACCAGTCGTCTTTTGTTTCAGATTTATCTTCGTAACATAAAAGGAATAGTAAAATATTTTTGAGTATGAGGATCGTTCGTGGCCGAGTCGTTAGAGTGACGAGCTACAAGCTACGAGTACAGAAAGTTTCAGCTTCGAACCCCACTGCAGACAGGTGGAAAACTGACAAACTAAATCAATATATCTACGTGGAAGAAATGTATGCATACAGCAAATGTGGTGAGTAACTCTGCGTCATGAAGTTCAATGCTTTCTTTTGGACAAATGAAAAAGGTGGTTTTAAGCTGTTGAACAGTTGAGCAAATACGTTAAAAAGAGTTTCCAAAATACTCTAATTTTTGACGTTGAAGACTACTTTGGTTCTAAACGTCGAATAAACCGTTGAACGGGCAGACATTTTGGTTTATATACAGCGTTAAACCTTGTAACATTGAATCCACCGTTTCTTTACCTTTCTGTGCTACTGGGAAATATTTCTACTGTAATCAGTTACGAGATAATCTATTACTATCTTGTTTTGGCTGTACTGCGTTTACGCACTAGGACGATAGTACACGTATTATGTACTCTCCTTGTGCTGTTGAATGCGTAATGGTGACTGTACACCAAAGAGCATGTTAGATTTAGTAGAGATATGTGTTTAATAGTCCACAAGAGAAATGCTAGTCTATATCTGATTTTATGATTATTGGGTTCACGCGGAAGGAGCAGAGTGAAGAGAAGCAAACAGAGGAAGTATGTAGTTTAATATGACACTGCTCCCCTTCTCTTTGCTCAGGTTCAGCTTGCCTTTCGATGTGTTACTATGTGGTTTGTTCATTTGATCTAATTTCTTTATTTGAGTGCTCTCTTTATTTATTTAACTAACTAAGGATCGGAAACCAATTTACATAATAGACACACAACAAAAGCATCAACAATGACAGCAAGAATTGAAGGATTTGGGAAAGAATCTACCCTGTCTTTAGTTAAGATACCATACCAACATTTGCCTGATGTGACCAAGGAGAACCTCAGCCAGGATGCGGAGTCAATGTGTGAGATTCAACTATCTTTTAAAGAGTGATGTACATTCGGAACGCTGCTTACGACGAGCACTGGAGATGCGGCGCAAGAAGATTTCCATGGTGCTTTTTCTTCTTCTTTTTTATCTCTGGGCAGCTTTTTATCCCTGGTGGTATTGTACTGTTACTAAGATTTTGAGTGAATCTTTATTTTGCACTGCACCTTCAGAAAAGATTGATTCGTGGAAACGTTTCTATCATTTACGCCAAGATTAGAATGCCATTTCAAGTAATGTGTTTGCCTGCGGGTAAGATGCACCCGTATTTCTTAATAATTTGGTAAGAATATTTCTTTGCAATCCAGTAACAATAATAATGAAAAAAATAATAATTGCAGTACAATATGTCTAATATACAATGTGGTCTTTATTATGCTATTACCTATGGATGGTACAATATGGAAGTGTGAAAGGAAGTATACAGTGTGAAAAATAAGTTATTCCAGTAGAACTAACAAAGCACGCTACTAAACATTATAGAATACACATTACAAAATGAGCTATCACATATTATTTGAGTACATTAATAAAAGTACATAGATTAACAACTCAAAATAGCTCAGATTTGAATAGTGTTACCTATTTATGTGTGTTTTGAAACTTGGAAAACTAATTGAAGTGTAGAAATTCTAAGTACCAAATTTGAAGTTTTACATTATAAGCAGAAAACTAAATAAACTAAATGCAGACGGTTCTATGACATTACAGGAGTGTTGTGTACGCCAGAATTACCAAAATCAGAATGATTTAGAAAACAAAAACATGAATAAAAAGAACGTTCTGTGTGTCATACTATGTAATCTTTGGTTCCAAGCGCCATTCAGCAGTTTACTGTTTGAATTACTATGCATGTTGAAGCTCAATATTGTTTTTACAATTATATCAGGGCAAAGCTACAGGAATATGATATTAGATAGTAGAAGGCTATGTCTTTTACGTATTATCCACTCCCGCTGTCTGTTTCATGGAATAATTGATCTGGTGAAAGTGATCACTCTCTATGCTGCTTAGCTTGAAAGGTCAAAATCGTCGACATATCTTTCCTTTTTCAGCAGACAAACGGCCTGATCTTTCAAATCTAGTAAAGCTTTGTGCATTTGGAAATGTGTGAGCAGCTTTCCAAAAATCAAAGGAATCATTGGAATTACATGAAATAGATTAACATGTTTAGCTAACTCAACCGTCCTGGGAAAAGAAGGCCTTATTTATCTTTCTGTGTTTTTATTTGATGGCGAAATCTGTATTCCAATTTAAGAGGGCTACTCGCTCCAATTCTCCATTTTTAACATTTTTGAAAATATTTAAAACACTAAGAGTACTATCAAAAATGTAAGTTCATAGCGCATTAGAGCTTACAAATTACTATAAAATACAACGGACAGCGATCTCGAGATCTTGTCTATTGATGAGTGATACGTTTTGAAAGATTTAATGAAGTCTCAGCTTCACTCTTATGTCTTTGCTTCAACCTCACGCACCATCACAAGTAAATCTTTACCTTCATCCTTGCATACTCTCGATACACGTTATAATTTCTTATTACCATTGAGGATGAGGGCATGTGAGGGTCAAGTTTGACCTCGTGAGGTCATTATGATAAGGTTGAATATTTATAATGTATAGAGATAATATGATATTGCATTAGACGAGAGCCTGAAGATGGAAGCGGAAACTCGCTAAAACCTAACTGACAATTTTTATGCGTCACTTGCACGGATTTGATTCACTACATTACACCTTTTCATTTTTTGCTCGTGCATATGCTGTAGCACGAGGCTTTGAACTCTTTGACTATTTAAGCGTTAATAGAAGATGTTAAGATGAGTAGGTAGAGCTGGAGAGGTAGAGATCTAATAAAGCTCGTATAGTAAACTTTAGAAGTGTGAAAAACAGAGCATTTGTTACATGCTCAATTTAGTACAACTGCTTTGACCGTTCTACTGTGGGAAACCAGAAGGAAGCTTCATACTCTCTTCCGCGTCTGTTCTTCTGTTGCAGACAAATGCCAAATTGTGGTAGAGATTGGAAATTATCTTTCCAACCTTGGCTAATTTTATGGCAAGAAATTCTAAATCATTGAATCAACTTCCCTTCATCTTCAAGTGGTTACGTTCGATGGTTTCGGGTCATTACTGAGAAGATACGTAGGTTCAAGCTCTGCTGCTAATCGTCCTAATGTGGTTTTCCCAGGGTTGTCCTCAATGTAACCAGACAAGTGTCAGAAAGACATCTAAACTAAGACCCTTGCAGCTACCTTCTCATCCCTTTTTTTAAATGATTGTAGGGTTTCCGCCAGGATTTTCAGTTTGGAGGTGTGCAAGGTCAAAATTAGGAGGGTGTAAGTGAAGTTTTGCACGGTTTCTATCGATTTTTCACACCAAAAATTTTGAAGTTGGGGGGTTGTCAAGACTTTAGGGGGTAAAGACTGGCGGAATCACTGAAGAATTGTCATTACATTATGGAGCTACTGCTTCAATTCAATAATCGCAACCACATCATCTTTGCTGGAGCAAAGGAAATGAACATACATTGTCATTGCAAGTTTATGTACAGAGACTATCAACTGTAAAAGAACCTTACTATCTCGCTAGGTTGAAACAAACTTGCCATCGTAAATTTCTGCACGAAAACAATTTCAGTATGGAACAAACTTCCAGAAAAAATATTCTGGTAACTGGGAATGGAAGTCAGATCAATCTGGACTACAATTATACCAGAAGCACATTATAGAAAATAAATTACCTTCCCATTTTACCTGTTACCATTCCGAAGTGGCTAAGAGGGTCGTACCTACACCCAAATCTCCTTTTATCCTTTATAAAACTTTGATGAATCTATGGATCATTTTAGAGTAGCCAATAACTTCAGTCTATTTTGTTATTGAAAGCTACAAAACGCTTAAAATTTACAAACATTCGAGTCATAGACTTGATTCACACTCGACACATCGAGAGCGCTGAACTAAGACCTCATACTACTTGACCACCACTGTCGGCTGTCTGTCCATTTAGTTCCCATTCTTCCATGCAACAACTACACGCTATTAAAGCTAACAGAAATCTAGTATATACGGCATAACCGCCATTTCGAAGATATTCCCAGGTTAAATTTCTGTTCATATTGGTAAATCACATAACTTTTTATCATATAAATATTTCACGGATGACTGAAGATGGTGGTCATAATGATCACATTCGATAATATGTCATATATCATTTTACCAATATACATTTTTATTTTGTCGTATATATATTGTAATTGTTCTCAAAGGATAATGAACGATTTTCTAGTGCACCATTGGGACCAAGAATTTGCCTATCGAACTAAGACCGTAACTATTTATTGAAAGTTTTATAGTATTCACATGACAATTGAGACGATTTGAGAAACAATGAAATTAAAATGTATTCTCTGTTTCATATAATCATTGATACTTGTGTGCAAGAGAATCAAAATTAATATGTGATATCAAAGAGGCTTGAGACGAAAGAGAAAACATAATTTAAGAGAACTACGGTCAACGAGTTCGCAAATATCGTTCATCGGGATAAACACAAATTTGAATAACGCGTAGAGAACTAAGCTACTTCCTTATTCTCCTCTGGCCTTCACATGTAGACAACATTATCGATCACGAGCAAAACATGAAATAGCACTTTCATCGATGATCGAAGTGCTTCATTTATACATAAACTTGGTAAAGAAAAAAGTCAGACTTGTTTTTGTGGAAATATCTACATGTGATAAATTTGAAAATGTGAATCGATTAAACTGTTAAGAAAATTCCAATTCTATTGACATAAAATTAGTATTTGTTTAAAATAATTTATGTGTCCTTTAAAAGCGAAAACATATGAACAAGTAGGTTTCTACAAAAGATTGCGTTCCTAAGGGGTTTTAGTTTTCTACGGTATAGAAAGACAAAAATATAGGCGGAAGCGGCAATAGAACCCAAGTAGTCATTGTGGTATCCTGTTCTGACAACCAGACCTTTCTTTTTCCTAAAATCATAATAATATCTACATGTAGACAATTTTTTGACAATAATTATGGTCTTACATTAACATATTTTTTATTCTACATTTCTTTCAATCTTAGTAAGAGGGTAAGTTATATTTGGTATGTAATTATTTTAGTTGTATGAGAAGTTTTGAGTATTTTAATTCGCAATGCATTTACGTGGGATTGAGCAGTTTGAACCGTTATATAATTTGAATTGTGCTTGCAACAAGCCAACTTGAAAAATGTTCCTTTAGTTCTTG
>JAGDQP010053886.1:0-13454 GCA_022664845.1 Lepisma saccharinum
TTTCTGTTGTTTCTTCTCACCTACGCGTTCCTTCGCTGCGCTCTTAATTGTTTCACGAATTGCCTCCCACATCTTACTTACATCAATTTCATTATTAATATCATCATTATCATTACTCGAGTCGGCTAGGATTTCGAACCTAGTTGAGAGTTCGAGTTGGTAATCTGCTCTTATGCTCGGATTATTTAATAGTTTCACTTCGAATTTCAGTTGTTTTGAACCCTTGCTTTCTCTGTTCGCGATGCATAACTTTTCCCTTACTTTTGTGATCACTAATTGATGGTCGGTGTCACCTTCCGCTCCTCTGTACGACCTAACATCCATTATGTTGGTGTGTCTTCGTCTGTCTACTAATACGTGATCGATCTGGTTGAGAGTTTTGCCGTCCGGAGATACCCATATGTATTTGTGTTCAAAGTACGTGCTCTTTACCAGTAAGTTTTTCGAAATCGCGAAAGTTATCAGTCTTTCTCCATTGTTGTTGGTCTTTTCGTGAAGACTGTATTTGCCTATAGTAGGTCTATATTTTTCTTCCTTCCCTACCTTTGCATTGAAATCACCCAACACAATTTTCGAATTATACTTCGGTAATCGATCAAACAACCTTTCTAGCTCATCGTAGAATATATCTTTGTCGTTATCAGTAGCCACCTCGGTCGGAGCATAGACGTTTAATAAAACCGTGTTGCCCCATCAAGTACGTATCGTAACGTACGACAGTCTCTCGTTTATGAACTCTATATTCTGGGACGCTGATTTAAATTTGTGACATATGCGTAAAATAAAAAAAAATACTGTCAAAAGTAGGGAGTTCATATTTCATGCTGATAAAACAAGGGAGTTGATATCATTCCATATATTTTCACGTACAACTTGATCGCTGTAAAATGTATACAAGTTTCATGCAATCAACGGTGATTGCTTACGAGTAATATGATCTTCTTATTCATCTCATACAGCATAAACATCAACAAAGAAACACGAGAGAAGCTGGGTAAAGAATGAACCTGAATTTGAAAACAATAGGTCTCTTCTCTATTCCCCAAGGTGCATCGGATAGCAAAGGAGATGCTTCTGCATACTTTCATAGTTCATCTTTTGATTCAGCACCGAAAGTTACATATATTACCATTCGATAGAGCAGAGCCGATTTGGTTATCTCAATTTTCGTTATTTTTAGTAAGAACTAGTTACCCTTTTTAGAAGTAGTGTACGGGTGGCCTTAGGTAACCTATATATATATGACCGCCCTACTGGTCTAGTGGTTACCGTTGCTGACTGCTGATCGTTGGGTCCCGGGTTGGATACCTGCGCTCTGACAAGGAAATTTTTCCAAGGCGTGTGGGTCTGGAACGGTGTCCACCCAGCATCGTGATGCAATTGGGGAGCTGTTGTGAATAGTGGCGGTCATAATTGAGATCTTCTCTTCCAATACGTCTCCCAAGACCAACTCCTTCCCCCTGGAGAGGCCACGTCCAATAGTGAATTGATGATGGCTGTGAATTATTATACATGCATGTATGTACGTACAATCAACATGCTGCAATGTAAGAAATAATGATCCACGGAGAGACAATACGCATAGTTGATGAATATGATTATCTACGGTAGCTCAATACATCGAATACCAATTTGATGGATGAAATAAGAATAGATGTTAAATGGCGTCAAGCTCGTTTGGAAGACAACACTTTATTTTCAAAAGCAAACTACCAATTTGTATCAAGCATATAAGATTATAACCAATGTGTCTTACCTGTAATATTGTACGGTTGTGAAACGGGACATTGAATTCAGAAATGACTCAAAGATTGAGTCAGACAAAGGGCAATGCAGAAATGCATGTTAGGAATAACCAGGAGGGACAAGAAAACAACTGAATGGATTCGCGCACAAAGGTAGAAGATATAATCAACACTGTGAAGATGATGAAGTGGAGATGGGCCGGTCACATAGCTAGACGAACAGATGGAAGATGGACGAGGAATGTACTACATGTACATTGGATTCCCAGAGAAAAGAAACGACCGAGATGACGTCCAAATGCAAGATGGACAGATAAAGTCAGGCGTTTTCCAAGAGCTACATTGATGAGAATAGCAGCAGATCGATTAATGTGAAAAGCATCCACAGTGAGGTAACATTCGCTGCCTTGCACAAGTTGTTCGGAGTTCACGTTAAACTGTTGGTCCCTTCCTTAGGACGCCTTCATTTAATGGAAGATAATTGCAAATCACTCTCAGTTCATACTGCTCAGGAACGTTCGGGTCAGGACCTGCCCTCAGGCAAAATATTAATTATAAGAATATATACGTTAATTACGTAGTAATAATTTAATTTAATTGCTCTAAATAAATTATTAGACCACACTATCATAGTCTCGCCCATCCATTGCCACTCGCTCTCGGTATGTGTGGGTTAAAAATGGTTTCGTTTACGACCGTTCTCGCCCTAGGACGACCGATAAATGCAGTCAGGGATTCCGCCAGGATTTTCAGTTTGGGTTTGTGTAAAGTCAAAATTGGGAAGGTGTAAGTGACGTTTTTAGGGTTTATATTGATTTTTGACCGTAAAACATTTAAAGTTGGGTGTTCTGGCAGTATTACTGAGTGCAGTAGCCAAACAACAGCCGTCCTAGAGCTCCTTAGATCGTCCGATTTGCAGTACAGACATCACCAACGCATTTGTTAGAGATTCCCGTTTGTCCGAAAGAACTACGTCGTAACCATTTTATAATGACATAGGTTTAGACGCCTCGTCTATAGAGTTACTCTGTGGCACTAATTTATTCCTCATAAGAAATGTGTTTTTTAGCCTTACTTAATGCGACAAATATATATGTTTCAGTCATGTATATAACGTCATTCTAAACCTCATTTTAGAGTAGGATTTTCCAAGAACTAACGTTTTTAATGTAATATTTTGTGTTTGTATTTTATGTTAATATTTTGATGTAATATTTCGTCGGTATCATACTATAAAGATGTTTTTTATTGAATGAGTGTATTTGATGTAATGTATGTGGTTCTGTCTTTTTAAATTTTACTGCTTTTAAAATAAAAATTGTATATTTACGCTAGTTGTACATGATTCTTAATATATCAATATTTCAGCAAAAATCAACTTTGCAATGAGAGTTATGGTTAAAAAGTGCTTTGTTTTCAAGTTTCACCTGAAGCAAGTAAGCTACGTCATCTTTTGTGGAGGTTTATATGGAACCCATATTCGTGATGACGTCATTTCAGGAAGACCATACCCACAAAAGTTATGGACTATATCAATATTTCAGAAGAAATTATTTTTGCACTGAGACTTATGGATAAAAAGTGCTTTGTTCGGAAGATATGTCTGAAACAAGTAAACTACTTCATTACTTGCGGAGGTCACGGAAGCCATTTTTGTGATGACGTCATTCCAGGCAAACAACGCCCACAAACGTTGGGTCTCTATCCATATTTTGTCCTTACATGAGTACCTATTATTCATGAAAATGACATGTTGCTATCACATTTTGCAGGATTCTAGGCTGTAGTGACGTTAAACCACGTAACTATATATGACTTTCCTAAGCTTGGCATTCTGGGTTCGATTTCTGAATTACAAAATATCTTTTAGTGATGCTTCGGCAGACCTTATAATGTTATTGTTTGTAAAAATGTAAGTCATCGCTATTTTAATAATTCCTCGCTGAAGTGCAAATCACAAACGCCGGTTTCTGTTGGAAATTTACATGTCCTTTCGTTAAATCGTTTAGACACTTCTAAAACTCCTCATTGGAGGTCCTAAAAACAGTCTATATTATTTTTTATTGTCTCCTGATTTTCCAGCAGGGACAAAGTATCGGCATTCAGTACTTGATACATGTTCTTAAAACACTCAGGTGCAGGGAGTGTTTCGCGCAGGAACACTGCGTACACTGGTACTGTTAAGCGAGGCGGTAAGAGATATGGTCCTATCAGCTGGTCACCGACGATGCCTGCCCAGATATTTACCGCAAATCGCTGATGATGTCCATGCATAATGGTACCATGCGGATTTGCGTCGGCCCACACATGACTATTCCGGGTATTGAATATACAATCTCGCGTGAAACAGGCCTCATCTGTGAAGAGTATGGCGGGAAGAATCTTTGGGTCTTGCAAACAGCGTTGCACTAGCGTTTCACTAAACACCACACGGGGTGCGAAGTCTGTAGAATGCAGGTTTTGCACTTTCTGTGGATGATAGGGGTGTAGTTATTGTTTACGGAGTACTCTCCACAAAGTGGTGTGATCAACCCCCACTTCTTGTGCTAATGCTCTAGTGCTGCTCGACGGGTGTTCTGTCACACGCTCAACAACCTCTTCTTCAAGGTCGGGAGTCCTGGTTGTAAGTCGCCTGCTGCGGTCGTGACTTACTGGGCGCAAGTTTCCCGTAAACGCCGAAACAGCCTCGGAAACATGGTGTACTTTGGATGGCGCCTGTCTGGATACCTGGTGCGATACAACCTTGCGACTGCACGACTGTTTCCATTCGCTCGCCCATACACAAACACCATATCTGCAAGTTCTTCCAACGTGAACGCCATTTCACTCCCGCACTACGCCCTCTACAGACCACCAGCACGGACAACGCACAGGTACTGATACTGACCGACTAACCACGGAATAGTAACACGCCGTCTGCAGGTTCGGGAAGGAAACACGTCACCTGCACAACGATGACGTACATTACCGCCAAGTCATGTGATACAGAGGGCGTACAGCGACAGAGCCTCGTGTTGTTTCCTCTGTTTGTATGCAGCCACCAACGTACGTAACGTATGATATCAACGTAATAACAGGTGTCGAATGTCGCTTGTAACACGACGACACATGTTGTTTGTGGGTTCGGCAATAGGGCATTCAGGAAACAATGTATGGACCCTGTTGTGTGGAGCATTGTACGTGCCCCAGCGTCGCGACAGCGTCATATCACGTAACGTGCGGCTCTTGCAATTCGCACTACGGATCCGTTTCTCACATTGCTTATCCTGTCATTTGCCATCATCCCGGTACGTTTGACCCCATGTTTCCGCTCCCAACCAGTGCTGTCATATGCGCCCCCTTGCGCCGCCACTGTTTCCATCGATGTGTGCATGAATCGACTCTACAGGGCACATACTGGAATCGTTCCTTTGATCCGACCTTTCTCCGACACTTCGTTCTCTCGTCCTATTCATTAATTTTTGTTCCAACTTCATCCCAGTTTAAATTTTGGAACACACTCTCCAAGACCGCAGAAAACAGTTTTGAGGAAACTGAATCTCCTTGCCCTACCCCTTTTACAACTTTAAATTTTTCACTTTCTTGGTGTAGTCTAATGACAGATGTGGCAATTGAGTTAATGTTTCGCAGTAACTTGATGTATGTACTATCGATGATAGTGATTCAAGTGATTTAAGTACTGCTGACAAGGAAACAAAATCGAAAGCTTTCTCAAAATCTCTGAATCCCAAACATAGTGGAAGTTCTTATTCATTAGTCCTTTCCATAACTTCATTCAGTGCTTGTATGTGGTCCATTCTGCTAAATCCACGACGAAATCCGGCTTGTTCCCTTCCATGGTTAAAATCCAAGTCTAGTTTAATACGATTCAAAATAACTTTGGTGAACATTTTGTACAGAATTGAAAGTAAACTTATTAGTCTGTAATTTTCGACGCGTTCTTTGTCTCCTTTCTTATACAACAAAATGATAACAACATTATTAAAAACTTGACGGTATTTCTCTCTACTTCAGGCACATCTTCAGAATTTAACAAGATCTTCTTTCATCTTTTCACGTCCTCATTTAAACATCTCTGCTGTGAGTCCGTCCTCTCTTGGTGATTTCCCGTTCTTCATCCTTCGAAGTACTTTATCCACTTCTTTCATTGCGTCTTGGACAGCTACATAATTTTTACCTGAATCTTCATTTTCGAGTTCTTCTTCGGAGTAGTATAATTTTCCGTAGAAATTTTCAACTATTTTTTTTTTTAATTTCCGCCTTATTTCTGGGTACGGTCCCGCCTGGTCTCTTAACTGCTATGATTTGCTTTTTTCCCTATCGTGAGAAGCTGTTTGGTTTTCTTCAGGCTATTGCATGCTCTAATATTTCTTCGTTACGGTCAATCCTCTTCATGTACTTTTCCTATTCTTTTATTTACCTTCTTTTTTCAACAAGAGTTTAGTTTCTTCTGAGATTTTGCTATCTTTTTTCTTTTTGATGCCTGTTATTTCCTTGGCTTTCTCTGTTATTATCTCAGTGAGTATTTTGTTTCTGCTATTGATGTCTTCTTCATCCTCTAACTCTTCCAAGGTGCTGAATTTGTTGATTAGTTCTATCTCGAATGTTTGTCTACGTTTCCCTAGGTTTTCAGATCAAAATTGGCGGTTTTCCTCTGATAAGCTTCTTTCTCTCAAGTCTAGTATTTAGTTTCAGATTACATCTTACCATCCTATGATCGCTCGAGATCTTGAAACTGTTCAGTACAGCCACGTCTTGAATAATTTCCCTTTTATTCGATTGAATGTTGTTTATTTCGTTTCTAGTCCCAATTGGGCCTTTCCATGTCCATTTCCTCTGGGACGGCTTCTTGAAAAATGTATTGGAAATAAACAGTCTGTTGCTTCTGAGAATTCCACTAACTTCTCTCATCTCATGTTTCTTTTGGGAAATCGAAAGTTTCGTGTCAGTGCTCTGCTTAGTTCCTACTTTTGCATTGAAGTCTCCCATCACAATTTTGTAATGCGATTTCCTACTATCTAAAATCTTCTATGTCTCCTGGTATAGGTCTTCGACTTCCTCCCCCGGTTGTTGGAGCATACACTTGTATAATTTCCATATTTATCTCTTGTTTATCTTTATTACTACTCGTGCTATTCTATCTGAAATTCCTTCAATTCCTGTGATCCGTGTCTTCAGGTAATTATTAATTATAAATTCAACATCTGTCGGTTTTCCATTTTCTGTTCCTTTGAATTAGAATTTGTTCCCTAACGGTAGTTCCAACTGTTCTTCATTCTTCCTCCACACTTCTGATAGTCCTATTATGTTCCACGTAACCCTCTTAAATTAATCTTGCAATTCTTCTAATTTGTCCTCTCCTGCAAGTGATTGACAATTCACAGTCGCCACGTATAGGTCCGTTCGAGTTTTCGTGTCGGTGTCCTGGCAAGTCCAAACCCGGGTACTTTGATTCTCTGACTTTCTGCAGGACTGACCGCTGCCGTTGCCAGATGCATTCCGTCCTTCGGGCAATGCGGTCCTCCGTTGCTGTTTCCTTACTTGCACCATCATGTGTAGAGAAAGGAGGGGTGTTGACATTTGACTCACCACGCTGTCTGCTAATGTGGGTTGGTGAGCAGCCCATCCATGTTTGTTCGCCAAGCTGTTGCTTGGGTACTAACAGGCCCCACGACGTGAACGTATGGATTGGATATTAGGCGTCTACCCTTAAGCTTTAGCAAGAGGAATTAAGAGGTCTCCTCCCAATTCGTGGCAGTAGCCTTTTGGGGTGACAGTCCCGGTTTGCTGATCCTTTCCAAGTATATATAATCGGCATAAAAACTGAGTTTGTGTGTCAAAGATTATGTGCCATTGACCAGTGGTTGAATAGAAATGGGCGGGAAAAGTTAGTAAAAGCATTGTTTGTGGATGGCCACTTATGAATATCTGGCGCTAGTTTACACTCAATGCTACGCACTACGGTGGCAGTCAGTCAATGACACTGATAGTTGCACGTCACCATACGCATAGTCACCAGAGACCCACACTGGTAAAAGTGTTGAGTTGGATATAATCTGTAGAATAGAATATGTATACTGTATATAAAGTTATTCAGATGCATATAGTGTGACAGGCTCTAGTCAATTTTATTCATGTAACGGTATCACCATCTAGATGGGTATAGATATAACGATGTGCGGATGTCAGTGATATCAGCGAAGTGCGCGGCATTGAGTGTATAATAGCGCCAGATATTCATAAGTGGCCATCCACAAACTATGCTATTACTAACTTTTCCCGCCAATTTCTCTTCAACTTCTGGCCAATGGCGCCTAATCTTTGACACACAAACTCAGTTTTTATGCCAATTTTAAATGCATATGTCCCTTCTTGTTCTAAGTGTCCACTTGAAATAGTGTTGCTTGTTAGCTGGCATCAACAGTTTCTCACAGAATAAGGAACTCGTAAGACAACAAAAGAAGGCATTTACTTCCACAAGAAAAAGGAAAAAGATACTTTCTACTAGTTTGTTGACTGTAGGCAAAACGAAAGCATGTACTTGTTAAAACGATTTTGTGATTTCTTTTAAAATACGATATCACTATAGCGTACGCAAGTCTAAGTTTATTGAAAGAAACTTCTGTCTTTTGCTTTGTTAAAAGCCTACAATGTTTTCAACTGCTAGAATAGTCTTACATCCATGGAGGATCCTGGTTCAAATAGGACAAGATATTTAAAGTGCACCGTCACTTATGAGATTTTAAAGTCTGCTCGTCAGCTACAATAATAACATAACAAAAAAGCCTACTAGGCGTTTAGGTTTCTTTAGACTGGATTTATTACTTGCAAATTAGACAATTTTTATACACCTGAGAACTTGACCAAATGTATGTAGTAATTTATCTCCACTATCCCTCCCGGCTTTGTTATCATTTTCATTCCTCCCCACCTCCATCTTTTATCGTCGTTCACCATTAATTATTTCCATCGTGTATTCAACACACAAACACTCGTTATAAAACGTCTAGTAGTAATTACATGACTCTTCTACTAAGTGCCAGTTTATAATCAAAATAACCTGTATCGCCACTTAACTGAGTTAATTTACCACCGTATGAAAGACGTTACTCAATAAATATCACTTGTCGTTATAAAAGACAGAGAGCGCAATTAAGTTGATGAAGGAAGTAGTTTTGCTGTCAGTCTTCACCTGTTTATCTTTGTTAGTGTACCTTTCCAAAGCTTTATAACTGAAAGAAGAAAAAAGATTTCTTTTCTACAACAAAATTAAAAAATATGTAGAGGAAATAACATGTCTGATACAAGAAATGTTAACTGATCACGACGTATCCTGCAGGTATACGAAACTTTGTGTTTAATATATCCAATTCAGAACAATTTGCAAGAGAGAAACAACCAAGCCCAATGCATTTTAAACAAAGAGAAGAAAAAGAATATTTATATAAATGAGAGAATTCAAAACTTGTTTAAAATATTTTTTCAACTTGTGTGTTCTTCTCGCACATTCAATCCACTTACATCTAATTAAGGTATCATTAAATAACAATGACATTCACACATACACACACATGCACACTAGCGCAAGTAGCAAGGTATTATATAATGCTATTCAGCGATTTCCAATCCACTGAAGGATGAAGGTCTCCCCCATTTTGCCCACAAATTACAACGAATTGTTGTTCACATTCATCCTGAGAAGCAATTGATTGCATTTATTCAATTGGCATTTGGCTGTTTTCAAGGTCGTTTCTTTTCTCTGGGAATCCAATGTAAAATATTTCTATTTATTCATTGTTTATTTGATGGATGAGTGAATATTACTGAATCTAAATTAGGAGAAAGGATTAGTTTAGATATATCTCCAACAAATAATGGTAAATATTTACTTGTATCGATGTATTCACATAAATGAAATATAATATGTTCCATTGTGTTATAATATTCGCATTATCTTATAGGGAAGCCAGGGTATATTTCGATCAGAGAAACCAACCTTGATGGTTTGTAAGCTTCTTGCATGCTTTTCTTTAGCTCACAGTGTTTCAACCGTTTCCTCAAATCAACCTTAATTTAACTCATTTGCTGACGTCATGCGAAAGCATGTTTTAGTTTTAGGCAATAAAATCATCTTTATCCTAAAATAAATACTAGCCCACAACAATGTTTCGTTTTACTGGTTGCAGAATACTTTAGAATTTATGTGACAAAACATCAGAGTAATATTGGTGTAACTTTTAGACAAAATGGCCGCCATGTTTAAAACCGGGTTTGACCATAACAAGTGGATGTGGGAGGCTATAGTTTATATGAGGTATTTGTAGAGGGGTTGGGGAGGACATCTTGGGTTTTTGGCGCTTTGCCATCTAACCGACGGTCATTAGGGAGTGTTTGTAGACCAAGCGTAAGTGTAATCAATATTTTAATGATAGTGTAATAATTGGATTAATGTAATCGTGCTTTTACCGCCCCCGCCCATATCTGCTTGCCGCCCCGCACCGTTTGCGAAACCCGGTGTCAAGCGCCCTAAATAGGGTACAACGCGATGCGGTAAGTTAAATTTATTATGGGATTTTATTGAGGACAACATTTTATTCTTTAGGGTGGACTTCATTATTTTATTTGACGTGTAAAGTTGAACGTCTTTGAATGATATTGGGTAATTTGTATTTTCATTTTCATGATTAATAAAAAAAAATAGTCTTTTAAAAATGTTGATATGTTTTTTGAATCACCCTGTACATTATTATTTTTTTAACATTTTTCTATAAATACAGATTTGGTATTTTCTTTAAATTGTTTTTGGGCTATATAATTTAAACGTTATAGAGCTAATAGAAAGAAATTACACTTGCCTTCTGGAAGTATATTATTCAGATTCTGTTTATTTGCAGTGAAAACGCTTTTACATAAGATATGAAAGTTTGGAAGACCCATCTTCATTAATTCACTATTTTTGTTATAGTGATATTTTCCTTGTATCAGACATAGCACATGCTTACTAAGGTGCCATAGGCTTGAGAATATTGTACGTCTTGTTATCCAATAGGAAAACATATATTAAAATTCTTAATATTTTCAGAAAGACATGTTTTTCAAAAATATGTGTCCGTTGGTAAGAGACCCTTGTATTTTATTATCTAGAAAAATTCGCTTTGCTGTTATATTGTGTGAATGGAACACAAGTGAGCGAGCTGGCATTTTAAAGAATAAACCGCTATGTACCCTTTTGTGAGATTCCGATCACTGTCCGAATATTATATTGTGAGAAGCGAAAGAAAGTACATGTTTGATAAATAGAACCATAAAGTTGAAAAATAGTAATCTTGCTGTTTTTGATGTCCACAAAACAAAGTTACTTTAGTCGGGTTCTTGTACTTTTATTGGTTGACATAAAAACATATTTTTAAGAAGTACATGCTTGTTGTTAGATTTTGAAGGAAAATGTTGAGTTTAAGAATAGAAGATAGAAGTATGAAGCATGTTTTACAACCCTAATTCTGTCTTCTTCTTTGAAAGTATTTTGTTGTTACTTTTGCGACAGAAGAGTGTAAGGAAGCATAACTAGAAAACAAGCGGTTTATTGCAGACCCAAGGATTTTAGGTCAAAAGCAGAAGGAATTAGGAACAGAAGGAAGGATTTTATGGTCGACCTATTGGTTATGGTTAACACTATATTGAGTTGTGAGTCAGAGACCACGTAATTTTGTTGTGAACTTGTTCTGTAGATATTTTAAATGTAAAATTCGTTGAACAAGCTTTAGAAGATTCCCGAAAGATTTAACTGCATACTGCTGAAGATGCTATGGATGGACACTGCAATATATATATTCGGAGTCGGTTTTGTCACTTTATTGTAGCTACCTTCGTTTGGAAAGTGAGCGAACAAGTTATTGTTGCTGCTAATTTGTTTTGATATTGTCTTCAAGCTGAACTTCAACATACATTCCGACCGTATTAAAAGTAAGTAGAATTAATAAGTTTTCAATCATTTTATAATTTTATTAGATACTATTATCTTCAAATTAATTTTGTATGGAATTTTTTACTTTGACTTTGTAGTTAAAATCCAGAATCACAAACATCCGTGCCTCAACCTGAATTCGACTTTGTGATCTCTTCTCTTATTTTAATTTCTGAACCTTTTTGTCTATACTAAAATATTTGTAATTAAATCTCCTCTTAACAACTTTTAGATACTGGCGTATAGGACTGAAGTCGGAATAGAGTAAGAGAGAGGGTGTTGGAAGTGGACTTACTGGAATTCACGATTAATTGATAGGCCGTGAACATATATTGTTTGTGCGAGTCAACTCTCTTGGTAAATTTGATGTCGGCACGGAACCCGTGACTCTCTAGTTTGAGACGTCAAAGAAAAGTAGAAAAGAAGAATTAATAAAAAGACAGTTTTAGTACACTTGTGTTTTTCTTGCTGAATTGTGTGCTGATCAGTGACTAGAATTGATCTTTGAATCTCTCGAAAACGAAGCAAATATTTTACCCTGGCTAAATAATATGCTGATGCTTGTTGAATTATTAAGAATGACGATGACGCGTGTTCTGCCCAAGGGCAGGTTTTAATCTGAACCTTTCAGAACTAGGAAAATTGATGGTGATTTAGTATTGCCTTTCGTTGTTTGAAGATGATGTTTTAAGAGGCGAGACATTAGGTTTAACGTGGGCACTTGTGTTGTTTGAATATAATACATAGAAGCTGTTTGGAAGTAGATATATTTTTATGTGAATGGGAGGTCCAAATATTTTTACTATCCCTTTACCTTGCGAAGCCGACCAGAAATATAAAGCAGATTTTGGTACTCAATTTAATTATACTAGATAGTTCAAAATGTCTTGAAAGTAGAAATTTTGGCGGAATGCGCAGAGTAAACCTTAATACTGAGATTGCCACTGTTTTTTATTCGTAGCATCTCTCGAATTGCATCATAATGTTGGTTAAACTGTCATCCGGACTCAAACTCTTTGCAAAAAATCCCTGCCACTATCAGAAATCGAATTCGTGAGATGTTAGGAACAGGAGGCATTCTAATAAAACTCATTTGTTCTAACTTTTAATATTGTCATTTATTATTGAAATAGTTACCTCAATTCCAAAGCATTTCAAATCCAAGCGTAATCATAAATAAAGAACCCTAACAAAGTGTATTATATTTAGCCACTAAAAATAACTGTCTCGTGTTGCGGACTTACGCGATTCCTAGAATCATTAGAAGACGATTTGAGTTTTGAATTTAATTTTAAAGCCTCTAAGCAACTTTTGCTCAGGCCGGATAAATGAATTGGTAGAATGAAGACAAGGGAAGGTATTGCTTAGCAATTTGCACTCGCACACAATGTTTGTGTACCACAAAACCTGTATGATATGATACACTGGCGCAAGAGGTGAGCGCTAAGGCACCGTGACCCCTATTTGAAATGAAGAATATTTTTGTTTGAAATTTTTGTTTGAATATACAGTATTAGAAAGTATTCATAAAACGTATGTTTTTGTACACTTGTGGTTAACATGCCACGCTGAAATATTTTAGTTAATTTATGTCCTTTTCCGAAAATAAAAAGAAAACCATAATTTCTGAAAACCTTAAGCAAACAATGACTCAGACAGAAATATAAAGAAGTAAATAAAAGTGTATTCACTATTTTCCTTATGCCTTTAAAAACGTTCATCTAACTTTGGTTGTTGTCCGAGGC
>JAGDQP010053887.1:0-11483 GCA_022664845.1 Lepisma saccharinum
GGGAGGTATGGACTTGAAGCGGCGAAGAATCAGAAACTCGTGGCGAAAAAAAACAAATTCCTTAGCCTAGCATTAAAGTGAGTACAGCACATATTATAGAAAAAAAGAGGGGCGGGAAATTCTTGGGTGCCTATAGGCGGCAGAATTGTAGATTCGCCACTGAGTATAATGCTTGAAGATAATGTGTATGTAGTGCCTACCTTTTTTTTTTTTTTTTTTTTCTTTAAGAAACGCATTGCAGAAGGTGATCGATCTAGTTTCAGCAGTCAGTTATTGGATCATTCTTCAACTAATTCTGTGGTAGTTTGCAGGAAGAAAGCGTCTTCTGTAGACGTAGAATAATTGTCTTCAGTCGTGAGCGTTGAGAAGTACAGGATATGAATTTCAACGTCTTCACATGAGTTGTCAATGAAGAAGGAGGGCCGCGGCGGCTAAATGGTACAGCGCTCACCTCTTGTGCATGGGATCCTCGGCTCAATCTCCGCTCGTGTCATGTGGAGTTTGTGGTGGACAAACATCCTGTGTGTGAGTTTTGTCGGAGTTCTTCCGTTTTCCTCACACTTTCTTCATTCCACCAATTCTCCTTTCAGCATCCATTCTCAATGAAGTAAAGTTGCCTAAAGGCCTTAAATTAAATTCAAATGTAGAGAGAAAGTAAATCAGATCCTAAAACGACACCTGAAAGTACTTGTAACCATTTGGATGCTGAGGATAAGATGCTTTCGTCAATCAAGTATGATTTTAGAATTTGAAAAAGAGATCCGCGTCGTAACATTCTGCGACATTCCGATTCAGTAGAACTGAATTTATTTATGGCCTTCAAGCATCTATGGATCAGTCCAGGATAGGGGAAAGGATGTGGGAAGGAGTCGACTAGGGCATAATTTCAAGGTACCATCCCACAATTTACCTGGTGTGACTGAGGGGAAAATCCTGGAACAACCTTAATCAGGATGGTCGGTTGCTGGAATCGAACCCAGGACTTCCCTAATACTAAGTCAACGCTCTACCAACTGAGCTACGGCTGCTCGGCAATCATTCAGTAGAACTTATAAATTTATTTCAATCAATTATGATGGCGGGTATTCTTCCTGAAAGCAGGTTCATGAAGATGAGCTAATGGTGGTTTTAAATTGTCTTTCATCTGCCATAAATATTATGCAACATTGTAAGGAGGGGCCTACAGTTTTAAGTGGACTCCGAACCAATAGGTCCAAGTTCACTTCTCACATAATACAAATGTATTATACGAAAGTGCTACAAATATTTCCGTGCGTAGTGCTGCTCACGAGACGAGATTGAGGCTATCTCGTCTCGTTAAGATGTATATTGTGAGTTCTGTCTTGTCTCATTCTCCATATACATTTATCTGTCTCGTCTCGTCTCGTGGGCAAGTATTGGTATATTCTAGAATACTTGTAATATCGCAGATATATGCATGGAACGTTCTGCGAATATCTGAATGTCAGGGATAAGAGCATATGTTAAAGATATTCGTTGTGGTATTCCAGGTATCTACGAATATAGCCCAGATATTTGAGGGAAAAGTTAGGAGGGAAAATCCTATAAACCTGAATTTTTCAGAATCATTTCATTTTATTTTCTAATCCTTTTCGATATCCCAAAAGTCTCCTACTGTCCAATCCGTGCTTTGTCTCAAAATGGCGGCCAAGCGAATTGAATGCTAATAATTTTTCTTTTTTAAAACATTTGAACACGCACCCAGTCTAGATTTACAGAGAAGTGTCAGGAAATGAATATGCTTATTACTTTTCTAATCATGCTTCACTTTTTATAGGTTTTAATTTGTTACATATATATATATAAAAGTCAAAGCAAATATCACATTCTGTTTGATGGCATTTATCTAAGGAACAAAGTGGAAAATAAAAAAAAAATGTTCGAATAAAATTTGTAGAGAATTGGATAAGCTTTAAAATGGCTTATCTATTTTGACTCAAATATTTATATTTAATAGCACTTTTGATGTTAGATGTAGCGCACACGTGATAATTAAAGTAACATTGACAACAGCGCTCTAGAACTTCTTTCTCTTGTCTTTAATACCTTCTTGTGTTTAATTTCTAATATATTTGCTTGCTTTTACTTTCAAAATCTCATTTATAACATCAGTTTCAAAATCGCTATTCAAAAATGCATTTTCCAAAATTGTGTCATGTATGCGCAAGAGATTCCTCAAAGGAACCAGAGAATTTCCAGACATTCTCTGGAGTAACTAGTGGGTCGGAATAGGCACGAGCATTAGACGACTCGTATAAGCACAGGTGATAGAGGTAATCACCGCAATCCAAACGAACAATGCCAGTCTCTTTTACTGATAAATACACCAAAAATTCATTCAGATGCATGCCATTCTAACTCCTGTTTGTTATGCAACCCGCGTGTTTTTATAGAAAATCGTTCCGCAAAAGAAATCTGTATGAGATATCGATATGGCAATTTCTGCTTATTTGACCCAACTTCTTGAAATCCTTTATTTCTTTCGAGCAATCTCTTGCGTCCCCATTCACACAATTTTGAAATCTGCAATTTTGGAAAGAGCAAGTCTCAAATCTTTGACTGAACCATGCCTCTTCAGTTCTACTGTTAGTGGTATTGCAAATCTCAAACTCTATCGTTCATTTTCCGCTGCTTTCGGCAGCCTATAGCCGCATTTGTGAATCTTCGATGATCTTTATTTTTATTATTATTATTATTATTATTATTATTATTATTATTATTATTATTATTATTCATGTCGGAAATCTCGTGAGGTGGTTTTGTCGGTGTTATTTTGCAACACCCGGTATATGTTTGGTGGAATTTATCTAAGAAGCAAAGTATGAAATGAGAAAAAAAATAGAATCGAAGAAATATTGAACAAAGGAAATATTCGTTGCTCTAAATAACATTGTACTGAGGTAGAAAATATGCTATACGGAATTGTTTGTAAGGGTTTTTGTTTATTTTAACACTAAAATAGATTTAGGCAAACTGTTCTTCATACAATATTGCTGTGGATATTTTCTTTCAATCTAACACTGCTATAAACGTACGAAGTATATGCAACATTAATTTCGTTCTCAGAATCGTAAGCACTTCCTGAATATTCACACTCAATTGGGAGACAGTTCGTAAGCATCTAGAACATTCTAGACCAGCAGAATGAGATTCATACTTATTTGGTCGGGAGGTCGTGGGTTCGATCCCAGCGGTCGACCATCCTGACTGAGGTTTTTCCAGGGGTTTTCCTCAGTCACACTAGGCAAATGCCGCGATGGCATCTTCAACACAAGCCCTGGCCGACATCTTCCCGAATCCTTTCTCCTTCCCTATCCGGGCCTGAGTCTTAGATGCCTAAAGGGCATAAATAAAATTCAGCTCGTTCATACTTATTTTAATAGTTATTGTCCGCGGTAATTTTACAAGTAGTAGACGATAAGCAACATTTCTTTTTTTAACGTTGTATTTGCCCACCTGTTGAACGGCTCAAAACCACGCACATTATGCCTGTGAGCAGAAGAGAGTACTGAATTTGTAAATTTTCCATGCGTCCTTAGTGGGACTCGAGGCTGGAACTTTCCGCAGTCGTCGTTAGTAGCTCGTGACGATAGTCACTCATCTACGAAGCAATCTAGCGAGTAACTGCTATTCCTATACTATTCCTTTTGTTACGAAAACTCTCTGAAGTAAACTTCATGTATAAAGGCTAGGTGACCATATTTTTTTCCAGTGATTCTAGAAAGAATCGGGATAATTCAACTTCTTCCTTGTTGCAACTGTAAATTTGGCTATTTCCTTTCCCTCCTACATGAAAAATTATTCCATTCTTAAGGGCCCTCCTCAGTCCCGCCCCCACTTTTTAAACGTTTTTCAAACATGTTTCAAAATCTAATAGCATTATCAAAATTTTAAGAAGATAGCGTACTAGTACTTACAAATTACTATGAGAAACAATAGACTTCGATCTCGAGATCTTGTCCATTGATGAGTGATACGTTGTCAAAGATTATGACGTCATTATTTAATTGAAGTCTCAGCACTCATCAATGGACAAGATCTCGAGATCGAAGTCCATTGTTTCTCATAGTAATTTGTAAGTACTAGTACGCTATCTTCTTAAAATTTTGATAATGCTATTAGATTTTGAAATATTTTGAAAAATGTTTTAAAAAAGTGAGGGAGTGAGTGACGAGGGCCCCCCGCACATTGGCGACAAAACAGTCCCGCGACATTTTTGTCTCTGTCTCCTGCAGTCAGCAACTTCACGAAAACAAAACTCTTTTGTCGCCGTACCCCCGCACACTGGCGACAGCGACAGAAAAGTTGCCCGGGCATTTAACATCATCACAATTTGGCGGGACACTGGATACAGTATGGACTTCGAAGAGTGTGCATTAGAATTAGCTTGTGTGTTAAAGCTAATGCTACACTTAAGAAAAAAAAGAGAAGGAAAAGAAATACTGGGTGCATCCTATACACAGTGAGAGATTGCTGAGAATGAGAATTCTATTTGTATTTTTAAATTCTATGAAATCAGTCGATAAAAATGCTAGGATACAATATGACAGCGATATGCACGACAGTCAACGCATTTTTTAAAATTGTGAATAAACCTGATGTGCTAGCAGAAAACAGATCACATCTTTGAATTCAGGAGAGAAAATGCAATCAGAAACAGTTTTCACATAATGGGTCGTAAATTTCATGCATGTTACTGCTATACAGCGGTGTAGCCAGATAAATTGTCGCGGGGGGCTGATGTTTGCTTAGGGGGGCACCTTTACAAATACCACAGAGTATCACATAGTTATCCAAAATAGTCCAATAACGTTTATTCAAGCAAGGTTTAGTGCATAGTGCATCTGAAATCGTTTAGCTTAACTGCTCGATCGCTTTCAGTTATTTTTAAAAATATTTATATCCCTTATATACGAATAGTTCTAAACGGGTATTCTTTTATTTTTATACCAACCGATTAATAATTAGCGGCCATTTTTGTATTCCGGTGCATACCAAAATTTGCGTTAGCAGATATTTACGGAAAGTGTTAATACCTGCTAGGATATTCAAACAAAAACAATTCTTTCCAATAACATCTGCTTAATAATTTAAATCCTCTGCAGTGCATTAAAAACCTTAAACGTAATCGAACTGGTCAAAATGATATCCAAATGTGATTGTCGAAATACAAACAACTCCGGTTTTCAGGGCACTTTTTCGCTCGGAAGGGACTGAATATTTAGTGTATATATTGAAAGTATACAGGACGGCTGATAAGCCAATGTGCTTCTTTATATTTTATGAATTTTTGAAAATACAAAAACTCGTATTTTCTGCATATTGGAGGCCCAGTAGCTTTGGTTCGAGAAAATATAAAAATGTATTTTTTCACATGCATTTATGTCAGAAGAATCTACGATAATGAATTTTAATGATTTGTAAGTTTAGAGGACTTACTAATTTGCAAATTATTGATGAATGATGCTCGTGCACGCTTTGGTAGGAACATTGAACATCCGTATCTCTGATGGGAGATTAGATAAAAATCGAATTTTTCCACAATTTATACACTTATATCAGAGCAACTAAAGTAGAAATTTCAACTTTGCTATTTGAGTTGAAGGGAGTTACAGATTTGAAAACTGAGGATGAATAATGCTCGTGCGTGCATTGGTAACTCGTATCAAGAACTGTTGTTAAAAGAAATATTCTTTGTTACCATCAGAGATATGAAAAACGATTTTACTACTGTACTGATAATTGATATGCTTAAGTAATAAGAGATGTAGACAGTTGTATAAGCGCTTCACACATACACATAGAAAGATGGTAACGTTTTACAAAAGACATAATGGAATAAAAAAAGAGAGTGGAAATGCGGAGCAACCATGTTACCAACTTAACACTGAACATAAAGTAAGTTTTCTAACAAGGATATTTCAGGATCTGCTTTACGTATTCACATCTTTCTTTGGCACTCTGGTGGTAATATAACATTTACTAAAGCGCGCGCGAGCATTATTCACCACCAAACTTGCAAATTTGTAAAACTTGCAAAACCTCCAAAATTGCAAACTTGCAAAACCTCCAAAATTGCAACTTGCAAAACCTCCAAAATTGCAACTTGCGATCATTATTCACCATCAGTTTCCACCAAATTTGCCGCTTCCTTCAAATTAAAATATTGATGTTCAAATTTTTACGGTAGTTTTTCCTGGCATAAATGTATAACGTGTGAAAAATTTTGATTTTTATATTTTCTTCCACCAGAGATATCGGACCTCCAATATGCATAAAATACAAATTTTTTAGATTTTCAAAAAAACATAAAATATTAAGGAAGCACATATCAACCTTCAACATACTTTGATATGTTAATAGTGGATCAATATACTTTGATATGTTAATAGTGGACAAAAAAATAAACTTTGATAAATTCAATCTCTTCCGGGCGAAAAAGCGCCCTGAAAACCGGAATAGTTTTTATTTCAACAATCACATTTGGTTATCGTTTTAACTAGTTAGATTATGTTTTGCGGTTTTCACGCAGAGGACTAAAATTATAAAACGGATTTTAAAGGAAAGAATGGTGTTTGTTTTAATGTCCTATGATAACCCAGTCCGCAGATATATTTTCCGTAAATTTTGGCATGCGCCGCAATACCTAATATTGCTGCCATTAATTAATAGATTTGTGTAAATATTAAATAATTAAAGCGTATGCGCGAACGTTAATAGCACAGTTTCAATTTTTTTTTTTTAAATCACGAGTACATTTTTATATATAACAGGAAAAATATGAGGCATAAAATATTAATACTTTGCACGAAGACATGTTGGACTAAGGTTCGCTTTTGTGCAAAGTATGAATATTTTATGCCTCATACTTTTCCTGTTATATATAAAAAAGTACTCGTGATTTAAAAAAAAATGAAAATGTGCTATAGACGTTTGTTCGCGCATACACTTCAATTCTCGTTTTGAAATATTCTTATAAACTTAAGAGATATAGATATTTACAAAAATGAAATGGGTTGAGCAGCTAAGCTGGGCTATTTCAGATGAACTGACCTACAGGTATCGTACACCGAGTGATTGAAACTTATTTTATCTAATGTTTTATTTCAATTTTCGTTTCGGGGGCACACACACTATTTGGGGGGAACGGCCCCTATGCCCTGTCTTCCTGAACGCCTTCCAACACACTTCTGTTTTCACACTGCAAAGGGAGAAAATAATAATATTATCTTCTCTGAGCGACAGTTCTGTCGCCGGTGTGCGGCCTGCCATTTACTTCCATGGATTTTGAGGTCTTGGGCGACTGTTTTGTCTCCGAGCTGTCTCCTTGCAGTTTTCCTGCTCGGCGACAGCTCGGAGACTTTTCTGTCTCTGTCGCCACAGTGTGCGGGCTCCCATAAGACTCAATGCATTTAGGCTTGGAGACAAAACTGTCGTGCGACAAAAAGTCCCCAGTGTGCGGGGTACCTAATACTTTACGTAGCGTGGCTACCGTTGAATCCACCGTTCTCAACGTTTGTGTGCTACTGGGAAAAGAAGTTAGGTTGCTATTGCAATAGACTGAATCATTGTCAGTATGCAAGTGCAGAGGCTTGTTTGGTGAAGACTTCATGGCATACTCTAATTGTGAAATATCTCACATATAGGGCTTAAAGTTGGCTTGTCGAAGGACACATAATGTGTATCAGTTTCGCTATGTGGTCAATGATGTGATACTGGTTATGGGACGTTTGATGCAATGTTTCTTTTGTAATCCTTTAGACAAAAGGTTATAATCGTTAACTTAACCCTCCCTGTACTCGGAAGAGTGCTTCCCAAAGGGGGCCGACCATCCCTCTGACATATGACGGACTTATCCCATAGGTACCTCTAAGATCCATAACTAAATATAAATTAAGAACGAAAAGAATTATATTTTGATGTTTTTCAACGTGTTGTTTTCTTCATTTGCCAGAAATAAATTACTTACTTTAATTATTTTTTAATGTTATTTTCTCGTTCCAATGCTAATTTTCTTTTTCCTTCACAAGAGAAAGAAATTAGGAATAACTGAAAGATTTTTAGTAGGCTCTCAATGAGTTGAACAATGCAGGTATATATCATATCACTTCATAAATTTTTTAAAATAATGTATGTTTCAAATCATTGAATCATAATTTTTTATTATATAAAAGCGTAAGTATCTGGCACATTTTAAAAAACTAATTTTATGTTGGAAGCCTCCTTCACATAATGTGTTCACTTCTCTGTTTACTTGGTTTCTTCATGGAGTTTAACATTTTATTATCATTCTTTTTTTTTTGTTGTTGTATTTTTTAATGATGTACTAAACATCATTGGAAGTACCGAGTGGCCATGGTTTAGTTAGTAAAGTGTTTGGCTTCACCCTCTGGAGATCCTGGGTTCGACACCGACTGTCCATCCTGATTGAGGCATTTTTAGGGTTTTGTCTTTAGTCTGACCAAGCAAATGTCAGGATGATATCTTCAACCCTAGTCGATTCACTCCTGAATCCTTTCCCATACCCTAACCGAGCATCAGCCATCGATACCTAAAGGCATAAATGAATTGAAATCATTGGAAGTGAAAGATATACATACGTATTCACATATGTTGCTTCAGAAGTTTATCATGATAAAAAAAATAAAATCTTGTATGGAGGAAATGAAATTTCACACTAGGAACAGGAAGTGGAAATAGTTCAATTGTGTGGGGATGGCGTCCCCTAGTGGCACAAAAGTATTCGAACAATGAAATATAGAATTTAACGGATGCTATATTTCCACCTGAATTATTTTAGTTTTATCTTTTTATAGAAAATAGACATCTTAGATTTTAAATAAGGAGCTCAGAATTCCAAGTATTGCCTATGTTTATTTGGCATGCTTGGAATAAACTTACGGATATTTTATCTCGCTTCTTAGACAAGAGATGCCTAATAATTATCTATGACGTTTACTATATAATACGTAATAGAGCACAAACAAGTAGGTGCGAGCTCAGCTTTCCAAGTTACAACAAATAACAATAGGAGCTAGAACTAAATGTACCACAGCACAAGGTTAACCTAGAAAACTCACACCTTAGCTTGATTTAACAACAACCATCCCGAAAAATCGCAACACCCACTTCCAAATATTACAATCAAATTACTGCGTTATGTAATTTCACTCACAGAAGTACCCACCTCAAACGCTACAAAACTCTAGTTTTAAATATACGATTCTTAACAATAGAGAGCACACTTTTGGGTCTCAAACAGAAACAATCATGGATTCTTGTAGACTCAAGAAGATATTCTCATTATCTTTGTCTCATATACAAAATACTAAGGAGAAAGGAAGAAACCTGGTTATTCTCAGTAAGTTGATATACAACGTTCAAAAAACAAAAAAAATATGACACACTGGAAACTTTATGCAAGAGGGGTAATATAATGGGGTGACAAACTTTAAGATATTCGTGCATAAAAAATATGAAAAGATGTTCTGATCATCGGGGTGGAAATTCCGCCGTGTTTCGGAGCTACAGGTGCTGTTACCGCCCATAAAATTCTTTATTTTATCGGAGCTACAGGCTACAGAAAAAATGAGAGATGTAGCCCTGCACTTTGCAGCTTCAAATTTCCAACATCATGAACGGTAGAGCTGATGCGGCATGCTATCATCAAAGACTTCAAACCTGATATGTTAAAAATGCATATTCGAACATTGAGTGCGCTAGGGATTACCCAAAAGAAGTAGAGGTTCCCAGAAATCTTCTAATGTAAAGGAAGGTCGAAATGAACATGAATGGACTGACTTCCCAGAAAGTAACGATAATTCTTTTGCGACTTTTCTTCAAAGAATATCTTGGAATCGCCTACTTCCTTCGAGAAATCCCCTGCGCACCCAATGCAAAATTTTGAAATATGCAAATTTAGATGGAGCAGTTTTGAAGTCTTTGACGATTGCATGCCGCATCAACTCTACCGTTAGTTGTATTGGATATTTGAAACTCTGTAGTTCATTTGCCTGTTGCTTCGAAATTCGGCGAAATTTTCACCCAGATGACCAAGATTTTTTTCATTATTTCATGTACTATATCATTCCTCGAAATTTGTCGGTGCATTATGTTACCACCCTGTATCAATAAACAAATGGACGCAGCTCATGCTCAGCACTGAATGCCCTTTCGAAAATAAATGCGTAAAATAAATGTAAATTAAAAGCATGATGAAAGATTTACTTAGGTCTGTTCGGAAGAAAGACATTTCTATTAATTATTTATCATTTTAGTATTCAAATTCCTGCTTTTTCTGACTCGTTCCTTTGTTTTCATTCCTATATCTATTATTAATATACAAGATGCTATATCAGAATGTCCGTATTTTTTAAAACAAGGGTTAAATAACACAGCACACTTTGGCTGAACCTAACCTGCTCAATAATAAGTGTTTATGATGATGATGATAATAATAATAATAATAATAGTACAGGTAACGATATATGAGCGATATTCTAGTCAACCAGCATCCTCTTAGTTCTTGATATCATTTCCACCACTGTTTAGCAATAACTGGGTCAATTACCTAAAAAAGTACCTCAGGTACACTGATCAGTACCAGTACAATTTAAGGTCAGTACCTAGGTACAAAAAACAAGTACCTAACCCAACACTGTTGGTGCATAACAACCAGGAGTTAGAATGGCATGCATCTGAATGAACTTTTGGTGTATTTATCAGTAAAAGAGACTGGCATTGTTTGTTTCGATTGCGGTGATTACCTCTATCATCTGTGCTTATACGAGTAGTCTAATGCTCGTGCCTATTTCGACCTACTAGTTACTCCAGAGAATGTCTGGGAATCCTCTGGTTCCTTTGAGGAATCTCTTGCGCATCCATCGCACAATTTTGGAAAATACATTTTTGAATAGAGATTTTGAAACTGACGTTATACATGAGATTTTGAAAGTAAAAGCAAGTAAATATATTAGAAATTAAACACAAGAAGGTAGTAAAGACAAGAGAAAGAAGTTCTACTAAATAGAGTGCTGTTGTCTATGTTACTTTAATTATCACATGTGCGCTACATCTAACATCAAAAGTGCTATTAAATATAAATACTTGAGTCAAAGTAGATAAGCCATTTTAAAGTTTATCCAATTCTCTACAAGGTTTATTCGAATCTTTTTTTTTTATTATTTTGTTGTTAGATAAATACGTTCAAACATAAAAGAATATGATGCTTGCTGAGATTTTTTTTTACACATGTAACAAATTAAAACCTATAAAAGTGTTTTAAAAAAAGAAAAATTATAAGTGCTCAAATTTGTTAAGTTGAAATCTCTTGGCCATCATTTTTGTCCGCCATTTTGAGACAAAGCATGCATGGGAGAGTAGGTAACTTTTGGGATATCAAAGAAGATGACAAGAGGAAATTATTCCGAAAAATTCAGCTTTATAGGAAATTTTTTCAACTT
>JAGDQP010053888.1:0-12373 GCA_022664845.1 Lepisma saccharinum
TATGTTAATTACCAATCATTTCGGATGTGGTATTTCTATGCGTTGTGAATCGAAAGTGACAATTTGCAGCTCTTTCAAATAATTTTACTGGCTTCTTGTTTATCATTACTGTTCACTTATTTAGATGTACGTTCTCTCCAAAACTACATACACTCACACCACGCACTCCATTGTTACATACTTTTAACATGGCTTTGCAGAATTCATAGTATTGTATTTTGTGACATTCGGTGGTACCGCATAAAGACAAGATATGCATACAGAATAGCTCGTGGGTCTAAAATGAAAATAAAAGAAAACTAAAATGCAATCTGACTGGAATTTTTATTGCAAATGCAATCCACACGCGTCTAGCTCAACATATGTCACATTTCGTTTCTATACAGTCCGTAGTTTCTCTCTCACCATATTCAAGTTAAAACATCACGCATATATTTAACACAAACATACAGGGACATGAAAAGCAGGTTTTAATATTTTAGCTATGATATGCATTGGCTTAAAGTAACAATTTTCAGCAGGGCGTGAGCAAATTTAAAATCTGGATTTATTTTTATTCATGAGTAATATAACCATTATAAAGTCTTTTTCTATTCATAAAGTGCGGAAGGATGGAAGGAGTAGAATGAAAATTGAAAATGATCTGAAAGAATATTCACGCCATGAAGGTTTTTTACGTATTTTTTTTCATTATATCCATAAACAATATATCATGTAAAACATTTATCGTATAAATAGAAAACAATATTTGAAGATTAATTTAACATTAAATATTCTCCCAACTTGCTCGAACATAGGTAACAAGTTTTGTAAAAAAATAGGAACGAACCATGCAAGACAGCGTCTCTACCGCTCAGGTACCTCGATAGAGATGAGATAAATCTAATGACAAATTTAAACGATGATGAATTGGTTCCAGAACTTTTGCAAATCCAGAAAATTAAATTTAGCTTCTTTAAATCAGAATTTGCTTTTCCCTTACCGTTACCCTTTGCAACTTTTTAAACATTAATTGCAATATAGGGCTATTTATTTTATTGTTTCAATTACTAAAGTACTGGCGAGTCACTACCAATCACTTAAACCCTTCTGGCAAACTGTATTTGGTGGCTTCTGTTTCTAGCCGTTCAATGTGAATGACGTGTAATCTCCGAAAGAGGTAATCTGGTTTGCTGTCAGGTTTTTTTCCCTTTTTTGAATCCTGAACCGGAAAATTTGAACAACACCATTTACCAGGTACTTCAATATTTCAGTAACCTTCAGGTTTCTAGCAGGAAAAGAAACTGACAGGCAAATTGAATGCAAATCTAAAGGTGTGAAAGTGGTCTTCTTGAGAGGCACGGTAGTTTACCAAATATCCAACCAATGCATCGAAAGTATCGAATTTGTATTCTGAATCTTTTGTCACATTTTCGCATTAGCATACAATTTTGGATATACGAAGTTGTGAGAATTATTAGACTAAAAAAAATAATAGAAAACTTTTTAAAGACATACTTTTCTTTAAAAAATTCGTACTAAAAAGTAACAAGTAATTTTGTTTATGCATAACTAAAAAGAAAAGCATGGGGCGCGCTCTCATATATAGTAACTTTAAAAAAATCCTGAATTGGTCCTATGTTAGCCTTGTTAGTCATGCATAAACAAAATTACTTTTTACTTTTTAGTACAAATTGTTTAAGTAAAGTATGTCTTTAAAAAGTTTTTTTTTTAGTTATGTCGATGTTCGGATATATTTTCTCAAGTTATACTTTGTGACCAGAATCCTAAAGTGTTCTGCAGCCAGTCAAACCCATTATCGTTGCAGGCTAGTTTTTATTTTAGGATAAAGAAGTCCATATTAAAAATATTAAACTGTATGCTTTTAAAACATTTAAATATACATAAATATATTAACGTAACAATGGCATATTGTATTGTCACCCGACTGACGTCGCAATGCAAAATTTCATCATTATATGAAGTCGAGAAATGTGTTAAATTAACGTCGTAAGATTTGAGAACACCACGAACCATTATGATCGAGATTTGAAGTTTTGAACCCGGATTGATCGGTGAGAAGTTCAGAATCTTACCGATTGCACTAAATTTCCAGACAGTATTGAAGGTCAGAACTCAGAAGTACGTTCTCTAAATCCCGAAGACATAAACTGTTGATCCTAAGACTTAGGCCACATATTAATATATTTTGTAATTTGTCAACTAGGGATCGGAATTCCCATTTAATAAGAATATTTTCAATTTCTCTTAAAATAGGAAGTAATCAAGATGATGGCAGATAATACTGGCTCAGAATAGCGTTCCCGGCTACGATAGAAAACTGTTTTCTCACTCTGCACATGTGCAGAACTGACGACTGAATCCATCCTCCTCAGCATACGAAAAGTATCTGCGATTTTCCTTGATTTCTATGAAACAACATGAATTAATAATTTGCGGAACCTTACTGAAAGTTCCTAGGAACATGTACAAGGTTTTTAATAGTGTAGCAGTATTAAATATCTTGACGTATTACAACATTTGTTAAAAGAGCAAGGATGTATATACTAACAGTTAACAGTATCCCAGACAAGAAATGAGATTTAATGTTCAATTTATAGGCGAGAGCAAGAATAGTCAATATTTCAATCTCCCTCCTTACTGACTTTACATCAACTCTCTGTGCCAATCTACGGATTCTTCGGGCTCCAAGCATGAATCATGGCAGAGCTCTTACTGAAAGATTGGTGGGATCGATCTGAAAAAAGGGCTATTAAAATATCAATTATGATTAAGAAGTTTTATCCACGATTTTGGGAATGTGAGACCTAACCCTTATTTTTGATTTGAGCTTTCTCTCTGAAATACGTAGCTTTCGAAATACAATTTATATCTACAATTTATATGACAAAATTTTAAAACTGATGTAACAAGTACTTCTGAGTAAATTGCTGGTTTAGCCATTTCCTATAATCTTCCTTTTATAACTCTACAAACTATCAGTAGTTTTCTGCAATTTATGCCAGACTATATTATTACCCAAATCTCCCTACCAGGACCATAATGGAACAAAAAGTGCGTACGTAAATTTAGCACAATGGAATAGTCCCAGGGTAACTACCAGCTTTGTGTGTTATTCAGCACAGAGGTTCCGGTGTTACGGGTTAACACAGGTCCCGAATTACAGTTCTAGCAAAGATCTGGTGATGAGAAAAGTTAATTTTTTGTGGTGTTGAATTTGAGGTGCTAAACCAAGATTTTAGGCGTATTGTTTACAACCTGAAGACAGAAAAATTAAGATTTCTTGACAAGGGCTCGAACCAACAAGCTTTGAATTTTAGATCCAGTGACTTAGCCATTACGCTATCATTCCAGCTTCTGCCTGATGTTATTGCATTCTTGAATTTAATATGTAAGGTCTTTAGGCAACTTTGGCTCAGGCTCTGAAGTTATTGATATTGAAGTATATTTGATAAGGTTGAGTTATTTGCCATCATTTCGGAACTTTAATGTTGCCGGAATGGCCACTGAATTAGACCTCTTTAATATGTGAATTCTCCGTAAAAGCGATCAGAACCATGAATATATATTTATTCGGGAAAGAACTGGCTGTTGACCGTTTTTGCATGTTTAAAACTTCAATGGCTATGATTTAGTCGTTGAATTTTCATAATGGAAAATGGTCTCCAATGTATTGTTAAATGTAAACCAAAGTGTCGTGTTTGATGAATTTTTGCGAGATTTCTTATAGCAAGGGCAGATACCATTTCTGGATCTTCCCCTCAATTAGACCAATGAGAATATGAAAGTTTAGACATTGTTCGAAATGTTTTATATTCTTTTGTTCTTTGTGTTTTTTCCTAAAATCAGTATGCTTTCAGATCCAAGATTTTATATTGTTTTTTACCCAAAAATGTTTCTTTCACGGAGCGCCCCCAGCAATTTTTTTCTCTCTTCTTTTCCACCTCTCTCTCTTGGAATGAAAGTAAGTGAATTCCTTGCAGTCACTTTTATTTATTTGGGGAGAAGAATGAAAAAAGTTCCTTGGCAAGAAAGGAAACTTTTAATTGCGCTTTTCTTAAGCTGAACATCTCTTCAAAAGCGATCACTGCTCTTTATTTTATGAACTTTTTATTGCACTTGTTTAAGGAGTCAATGGAATATTTTGCAATATAGACTGCTTCTAGATATGGATTTACTTTCTTAACTTTAGCGCCGCTGGGTCAAAAAATGGATGTTATGAAGTAGTGTTGTTCATTACTAATAAGATAAAAATAAAATGAATTTTATGGGCGGTAACAGCACTATGTTCATTACTAATGTTTAAGGGAAATTTTCAAGGTTCGCCTGGTGAAAATATCAAAATACAATAACAATTACGACCTTCGCAAGAAATGAATCAATATCAAATTTCCCGTTTTAGTTAGTACCCATAGAACTTCCGAAATATACTTAATGTAGTGCTGCAGATGTAGATACAGTTACGGCCTACTGATACCATTACTTGTATTCAATAGCATTACTTGTATTGTTTTCAAGTTTTTTTTAAAAGCAAAGTTTTTTTATCGTTTCAAAAATTAAAATATTTATCACCGATAATAATTACTTCCAATTTGATTTTTAAGGCCTTTAGGCAACTTTGGCTCAGGCCGAATGGATGACGATGGGATGATTGGTGGAATGAAAAATGTGGGAGGAAACGGGAGAATCCCGAGAAAACCCACGCACATGGTGTTTGTACAGCAAAAAACTCTCAGCACGAGCAAGGTTTGAACCGACCATCCCAAGCGCCATAGGTGAGCGCTCTAACCATTCTTTAAAAATGTGAAACTCACCCTAATCGAATGCGCCACCCAACTGAATTAACTCTTTCAACTCTTTCTACTGATATTACTGACTTTTCCTCACTACGGACTGCACAGTTAAAATCACATCCATGCCCGAGGCGGGATTCAAACCCGCGATCCTTGAGTCGACAGACTACCGCACTAGCCAGTTCGATCACCTGGATCGGCAACCATTGATCCACCGCAGCCCAATGTAAGTGGTCTTGTATGAGATTTATCACACAATCTTATGTTGCGAAGAGAATATATTTTTGGGCCACGATAGATACGCATCTTTTGAAATGCATAATTGGAATTCCACATTGAGCTACGAAGTATATGTCACTTACTAAACAGGAGTGTGCAGTCTATATGTCAAGGCAAAATTATAAACTTGTCAGAGCAAAGATTTCTGTATCGTATTGTTGTAAATTAGTAAAATAACTAATAAAGAGGTATTCATTATAGCAAAATACATATTGTGTGTTTTAAACTTTGTTTTGACATGTTAAACCTCTTCAGACTTCTTTGGTCTCTCAGGTAAATTTATGCCTTTAATATTTAATATAATTTGAATAAAAGGTGTTCATGAAATCGAACGCTTTTAAATTTGTTACTTTGACATTTTACCTTAAGTGAAATATCATAAGTTAATACTATCAATCCCCACTGGAATGTTATTTAATTTCAAGGCTGTCTTGTGCGCTATGTTGTTGTTATTCTAATTATAACTTCGAACATGGCTCAGCATAACACTTAATAAATTTCATACTACGAGTTAGCGATAAAATTGTATTCGCTTCTTTTGAAATTCAGTGGTTAATATGGTAGCGTTGTTCAAGGTACAGCCGGAACAGCTTCATTGCAACTTCACTAACAATTTAAAACACTCAAACACTCAAGCTTGTTCAACACAAACTCAAAACTCTCATCAATGTAAAACATACACAAAAGCATCAAGTCCAAAGCTTTGTAACATAAACCAACAATTTATTATTACCATGACTTCAATAATTATGCTTGAAACGGTCAAACGGTATCCCAGCTATTCCAATAATAATGAGAAACGTATGCTTATTAATTTCAAAATTAAATTCACTAAAGAGAAAAAAATAATTGTTAGTATTACAAGTGAAACAATAACCTACAAAATATAAACATTTCATTAAAGGAAAATGCTACACTTAATACAATATTGTGAATGTTTTGAGAATAATCGGAATATACGATTTTTTTTAAAGCGTTGCTGGAGCGAATAGCATACAAGTATATATCTGGTATAAATATACAAATTTACATGAGTTGATAGTGGTTGGTTTGTTTTGGTGGATGTTATAGGCTTTCCGATTGTTTTCTCAATTGCCTCGTATTTTTTTTTTTCATTCTAGCACATTATAACCACACTGAGAGAATATACGAGGCACACCTATGCTGTTGATAATCCCTGTGTGGAAGTTATGTGGCAGTGGGTAAGCGACGTTAAATTTAATGCGGATATATTATAACCTGAATCATCTATATATATCTGAAGCACATGGGGAGAGACGGCTTGTTTTTGTTCATTTTATTAAGTGCTGGAATGAATAATAAAAAGAAAGTAATATATGATTTGTCGGAAATGTAAGAAAAAATTGAAACATCACGAGAAATATGCAAGCATGTTATTTGCGGAATGACGATAGGAATTTAGTCTGAGTGAGTTATTGTTATCTTTTTATCTCGGAAATTAATGGCTTAGAGTTTTAGATTATGGACAGGTGTCCTGAATTCCTTCGGGATTTCCATTTATCCAATCCACATGACCGTACTATTGTGCGAGTTTACTAAATAGTGTAGGATTTCATTTGTTTTCTTGCAGTTATAAACGGATAATGGGTAAATTGAATTTATTTATGACATTAGGCATCTTTGGCTAATTTATTTAGGCATCTTTGGCTCAGCCTGGGATAATGAGGAGTGAACACGCATAGTACATATAAGATGGATGCTCGGAACTCAAATGCCGACAAACTGATGTAAAGGACAAAATAATGGAGGGGAATAAATACAATTATAGGATTATATTGTATTTATAATATAATCCTATAATTATATTGTAGGATTATACAATATTTTCAAGTGATTTAATTTAACGCGGTTCAGAAATCAAGATTTTAATTTTAAGCTCACAAAGAAATCTTTAATGTGATCATATGGAAACTCACTCTGAAACTTTGCTAGGAGAATACAGTCCTATAGAGACGTAATACACAAAAGAAATAGCTGCTCGCAAGGTCCGAGATAAGAGCTGGAATATTGATCGAAGTGTGAATGAAAACCGTATTTTTTATGATTCAGTCAACAGAAATCACTTCTGCATCACTTTCGTCCTGGAATGCAACACTCCCGAGTTGTGGCGTCACCTCTCACGCCGCAACATTCCTCACCAGGTACGTATTTAGGTGGAATTAGGACCTCCCGAAATTAATGTTTTTGTTTGTAAAGTAGTTAAAATGATATGGATTTTACAACAAAAATCTGACTTTTGTTGGGTACAGACCCCCTAAATACGCCTCTGCAAGGAGTGCTGCGTTTGGGCTGCGATGCTACAGCTCGGCAGTGTTTCATTCCAGGACGAAAGTGAAGCAGAAGTGACTCCTGTTGATTGAATCATGAAAAATACACTTCTATACTTCAACCAATATTCCGGCTCCTATCTCTGTACCTTGCATTTAATATGGGCAGCTATTTTTTTGTATATTACCTTACCTCTCTATAGGACGTAGATTCCTCTAGCAAAATGTCAGGGTAGGTTTCGATATGATCTTATTGACAGTCTCCTTGTGAGTACACACATGTAAAGAAAATAACAGTTAATCTCAAGGCAATTTCTTTATTGTTTAAATATTTTGTATAATATTATGACTGCTAACTTTTACTCAATTCAGAAATCAAATATGACACTTGTAAGTTTACTTGAAAGACTTATTCTACAAAATATTATATTGTTTGCTCAGTCAAAAGGAATTGAATTGAATTTTAAGGCCTTAAGGCAACTATGGCTCCGGCCGTATGGATGAATTGATGGAATGAGGAAAGTGGGAGGAAACGGGACCACCTCAAGAAAACCCACGCACACGGTGTTTGTTCACCACAAAGCCCACATGGCATGAGCAGGGATCGATCCGATGACCCACCCCTAGCACCAGAGGTGAACACTCTACAAACTGAGCCACTGAACGAGATCTCTTGTCCGAAGAAAAGGCGCAAACTTAAGTTTTGGATAAAACAATAATTTTGATTGCATTTGTTTCCATAGAATATTATTCTTTGCCTTGTTGGTAATCTTATATTAATCTTTCGAGAACAGACACAGATGCTATGTAAAAATTGCAGCTAAAAATAGCTTATTGAACATTAAAATATTTGAAAATTGGGTCTTCGGACTGAAAAGAATCGAAATGTTTTTCAAAATATACGGTCCGAAAATTCTCTCTTATTCATAGAATAACCTAATATTTATCGAAATCAAAAGATTAACTTTGAGCTTAGGTATTGAATATGTATTACCCTCACGGAATTGTGGCTATGGTCAATCGTTGGTAGAAGAACACATAAGAGTTTGAATATATGTCTGTTTATATACATAGCTGAGTTTAAATATGAATTAGGATTAATGTATGGCCCTGATGCATCTATGACTCAGACTGGAATAAGGTAGGAGAATGGAAGCTGGAAGGAATCGACAAGGGCTTAAGTTGAAATTACCATAGGCGTTTTCCTGGTGTGACGGAAGGAAAAAGTCTGGAAAAACCTCGATCAGGATGGTCGACCGCTGGTATCAAACCAGGACCTCCCGAATGCATTCCAACTGAGCTACGGTCGCTAAGTACATCGCTGAATTATGTAAGGAAGGTATCTTCTTTTCAATTTTTGAATCCAAGAGCGGACGAATTGTTTATTTAAACTGATGTATTACAGAGTCACATTACTCGTAATAAATAACAAACACACAAAATGTAGGACACCATCAGTTTAGACTACAAATATTCTAAATTTGCTTTGGAAGAACATTTTACTTTTCTACCAGAAAGAACACCAGCCATGATAGACACTGGTAATAAGAAAATCAAAGCTGGGAAGCGGGGAGAAGAAATAGCAATATTAAGTAATAAATATAATTAAAACAGCAGACAGTTCTCATTTACGTGGTTAGCAAGACTGCCTACTTTCCCTTGCTTTGAATGTCTATATTAATCAATCGTTCTACTAAATCACTTGTCACGAAGCTTTTGAAGTTATTGGTTTCATTATTTACCCTTTACATCTAAAAGAGAAAATTCATTCCCATGCAGGAAGGCTGCAAATTCTTTTTCATTTTTCGTCATTTCCCAGAAAATGCGAGAGTGGCATACTACGTTTTGACATTTGGGCTACTCAAACGTTCGATGAGACTGATGCAGATCAAAATATCTACTCAAACCCAGATGGATTCAAATAAGGATTTAACGCTAAGTACGAACTGTCACTTATCACTTTTCTACGTTGTGCTGACAAGGAAACCGTTAATGTGATCATATCGAAACCTACCCTGAAATTTCGCTCGTTGAATCTACGTCCTATAGAGAGGTAATACACAAAAATAGCTTCCCTTATTAACTGCAAGGTAACGAGACAGAGACTGGAATATTAGTGCCAAGTGTACAAAAAGTAGTTAAACTCGGGGGAATATGAGCACATGGAGAATATGAGCCAACTTAAGCTTCAAAACATATCTCGAAATGTAATCGATGAAAAAGTGAGATATTGAGTTTGTAACATTAGATAATATTCATTTGTGTAGATGGATGACGCTTGATTTGCTCTGTGTATTTTGCAGTGAAATACTGGAGTTAGAATGTAAGCTCAATTCATTTTGTGTGCTTAAAATATTGCTGATTTTGGGGTTGCAGTAAATAAGGATTTCTGAGAAAAGTGCAAAATACATAGGAAAAGGACTCATGCCTTTGGGTAGGCACACCACACCAAGAATTCTGCATCGGAACGCCAATAGATTATAGTACGTTCTCACAGTGTAACCAACCTCCAATAAATGTTACCAGCTGAGGAATATAGGCAATTGTATTCGGTTTAAAATGGTGCAATAATTTCCGTTCGGAGTATATTGGTCGCCAAGGATTGGATGATGTTATATATATATATATGTTGTTCAAAGATATATACTTTAAATTGCATCAATTGCGTTTATATCTAAACTGTGGTACTTTTATTTCTGATTTATCAATGCAAATCAAGTACAAGAAATTTTAGCAGAAAACTATACACATTTTAAAGTAGTGTGCTTAAAATAAAAAAGAAAATGTACTATCACTCAAATTACTTTAAATGATAGTAGCAATGAATATTCATTGGTAAAAGTGACCTCGTAAGATTTCTCGAATGAAATTGAAGAAGTATAATTATTGAAGCTTATTTTACTTTCTGCGAGAAATACATTTTTGGACTCTGTTTCTTTAGCCTGTACCCTCCAATTCTATTTAATCATAGTCATGTGATACATTATGAGTTACTCTTGTCTCTATTAATAATTATCCTAGAAGTTACAACAATCCTGATATGGTAAAATATGTTTAAGTGATACTTAAACGGTTCTCCTTTGTTGCAGGTGCCTCTTGTTGAAAATATTATGTAATGTGTAGTATAATGGTGTAATATCAGAAGGTGAAACACATATTTTCGAAAATATTTTTAATATGTAGTGTGTAGTGACATGCTAATCGTTTATTAAACTGTAATACAATTTTGATATGATTTCCATAATATTGTGTGAAAGAACCATTTTTCCGAAATGCTGCTCATATTACCCCTATTATTCAGGGTAATATAGACCAATGCAGGCTTCATAAACATTGATTATAGATCCTCACTATGATAAGCAATAGTCAGAAACAGAAGTTACAATGTTAGCAGAGATACTGAAGCTTTATTTTTTTATGCTTCTTGCGCGTAGCTTAATCTTGTCTGGAGCCACATTTCTCTTTAATTGGATCTTAATATTCCATCGAGTTTCCTACATTAAAAAATAAATAGACAGAAGTCACTTCTGCTTCACTTTCGTCCTGGCATGAAACACTACCGAGATGTAGCGTCACCTCTCAAACTGCAGCACTCTTCACCAGGGACGTATTTAGGGGATCTGTACCCCCGAAATTATTATTTTTATCAAATCCACATAATTTTGTTTATTTTACAAAGAAAAATGAACTGAGGAGTGCTACGGTGTGGAAGGTGACGCTACATCTCTGTAGCGTTTCATTCCAGTACGAAAGTGAACCAGAACTGACTTCTGATTATTATTGAATTATAAAAGATACAGTTTTTGTACACTTCGTACCAATATTCCAGCCCCTATCTCGGTACCTTGCAGTTTATATGGGCAGCTTTTGTTTGTTATTACCTCTTTAGAGGACGTAGATTATCCTAGCAAAATTTCAGGGTAGGTTTCGATGTGGTTTCATTGATAGGTCTTCTTGTTAGGTAAGAAAGTATATGGTTGTCTTCGGCTCGATAAATCGCTTGGATACAAGGACATTCAACAGTACATATTTTATGGACACTGTATTTTTCCACATTACTGGCCTACTCGAGCATTCGTATTGGTAGTGGTTTTCTTCTTCCAACGGAGATCGGTTATCTTGGATCCGGTTTATATGAAAGGAAATGATTAATCTGAAATGAACCCTCTAAATAGTCTCTTGGACTTCTTCACAGCCCAGTCCTTATTGTCGACCTGTTGTATTTTCTGGGATCCAGTAAAATCTCTTACCCAGGAGACTGCTAAAGCTTATTACATGATTCTCTTATTCTATGGATATAATTAATCCTTATTTCAATTTAGAGAACTTTTCACGGTCATTGCTTATGAAAAATAGTTTTTTTTAATAATTCCATATCAGTTAATAAAAATTAAATAAAAATATTTGCTCTCATATATACACGATAAACAATGAACTCAATGTATATTTTTCAGTGTGTGATGTTCGAAACTAATAAAGTTAACTACATATTATTCTTGCTATTATAGAAAAAAAACGCCAAAGAAAACAATGAGAACAACATATTGTACATTTTCAATCCTTCTCTTCGAAAAAACAAATTTTATGTCCTGAGTCCAATTTTATTTTGAGTGGTAAGATGAATAAGAAAAAAAATAATACACAAAAATAAATAATTTGAATCAAATAATGCATAAAATTTATCCCTGAAGCGATAAGTTTTAAATGCACGATGTTTATGAAGCTCCTATGCTTGCTGATAAATACGCGTACATTATTTGAGATTACGACCCCCAATTGCATTAAGCACATCCTGTAGGACATTTGGGCTTCTCCAGTCAGCACTTATATTATACATGCGACGATTTCAACCGAGAAACACATTCTGATGCATCTCATATTCTGTCTATATTTTTTATCCCAGATTTGGGCGGTAACAGCACTATGGCTTACGCCCGTCCCGAAACAATATATAAAAGTACTTCACAGCTAGCATAGATCAAAACTGAAAGAGATATCATTTCTGAATAGTGT
>JAGDQP010053889.1:0-13452 GCA_022664845.1 Lepisma saccharinum
CAATTTTTATGTGCATTTCAAGCTACCTTAAATGGATGGATACTTGTAAATAGAGTAATTTTCATGTTCTAATATAGATGACGGTGATGGAAACCAGAAGAATGAAATGAATGAACACTCTGATGCTGAATACAGTGAACATGAGTGCATTTGATTTATTTCAATGCACTAAGTTTGATTGTGAATGTATAAGAACAGTTCCTGATGTACATACTGTATATTGATCTGCTGTTAGTAAATGTGCACCGAGATTAAAATAATTAAATAATTTAAAATAAATTTGGCAAATTGCGTATTTTTGAATAGCAATTTATTACCAAGAAAATTTTCCGTATTTTATTTTCACCCTAGTATTTACTACAATTTTCAAATTATAAGAAATTTCCATTTCCATGAAATTTCCATAATTTCAAATTATAAGAAAATAACTTTAAGAGTTAGCTTAAAAGTGACACTAACAAGAATTGTTAAGGTCTTTCATTTAAAAACAAGATTCATCCAATCGGGTAATGGAGAGTCGAGATATAGGCCATTTCTATAAAACTTCATGCAAGCATTTTTCAAATGGCCGCCATCTTGAAAAGTTACTCTTTTGATATGTCCACATTACATTTTCGCCACCCCTAGAGTAAGAAATTCCTGGTGTGTAAATACCATTCATTACCTCGGACTGGTACCGAAAACGTACTTGGCCCATGGATTACAGGCCACGGGAGATCAGAAGCAGGATGATAACGGAGTAAATAGATGTGATCGATGTTTATCTCCTTGAATAAGAGAAACATCGCATGTAGTGTAGAATGGTACTAATACAAATAACGTAATTTCTCACGAAAGGAAAGACGAAAGGCGTTTGCCTTTTATAAATGCCATCCATCCAAAGTCGTACAGGAGAGAATGTATATCACGAAAATATACGAGTTGTGCTTATATTTTGTTCTTCTCATTAGCTTTATTTTCAAAGCAATTACTGTTAATGTGGAAGCAATTACAACCAAACTTGGTACACCTATCACTTACAATCCAGAAAGAAATACTATGGGGGGGGGGGGATTAAGCCACCTCTAGATCTTCTTACCGATCTTCACCGAAGATTCTTCGACAAAATCCCCAAATTCAAATTAAAAAATAAGCTCGAAAACCATGTTATGTTATGTTGTAGTAAAATGTTCCATAGACACTAAACTATTTTATTTGTAATTCTCAAACGCATAATCATTAGTGCATGTCCGCTCAAATTTGCCGATTTTTAAAACATTTTTGGAACGCGGTTATGTATATTTCTATCTGCAGCAGAAATTGAGGCAAATAGTTTATGTGAATAGGTAGCAGAGATGTTGTGATGTATTTCATCGCCGGACACATATGAAGAAAATGTTCCCCCGCCAACGCTTTATTGAAATTCTATTTACTTTAATTTTAATATATTATATAGGAATTAAAAGAAGGAACGTCATAATGCTCATGCCACTTATCACATTTTATAAATTTTGCGAAAAAATGTAATAACTCCAATTGCCTGTGATTTGCATTTCAACCTGACATTTTTTTTTCTTTTATATATAGTTTTCGCCTTCCCCGATTTAGCGCCCACCAGTTTTCGTACCCCATGCAGGTGCGTAACACTCACTAAGGCACTGATAGTAGGTTTTCCAGTTCGGCTACAGTTAGTGTTTTAAAAATGTTTCTTTTTTCTGAATTGTTTTTCGTGTTTTTTTCCTGTTCTTTTCATGTTTTTTTAAATGACATTTTTTTTCACACAGCAAGTGATGTAATGCTTTACCCTGCAGATAATCAATGTAATCAGCAGAACAGGAGTTAAGCTTACATACACTCATCCCAATCTACTTTGTTTTGTTTTTCTGTAGACTTACTTGGCAAATGATGGAATTATTTATGCATTCACTGCCAAATTGCTATATTTCTTATATCTTCACCCTGACAAACATAAGAAATTAACTAAAGATATATGGACTGAAGTTACTTGGTATACCTAGGTAGTTTGTAATAAAATACTAATAAACCTCCAGGGAACTGAAGAAATATTTTGAATTATAGAAGGAATTTAAGTTCATAGAGATTATACAACTTCGAAGACATCTTTACTATAAACTGAACAACTATGAATTCTTACCGAAGTATGCTCTCATCCCGTATATGCAATACATTAATTTCTAATTACGGTATTATTCAAGGAAGATAGGGTCTATCTAATTTTTTATCATAATTACCGTCCACAAAAATCAATTATCTTTAGCTCAAAATCCCGGGAACCTACTTCTATTCAAGGGCAGAGATATATGTTTGGGTTTATTAGTACATTGTTTTTGAATCTGAATTTAATTTTTAAGGCCTTTGGGTAATTTTGGCTCAGGACGGATGGATGATGAGATGAATTGGTGAAATGAAGAAAGTGGAAGGAAATGGGAGAACCCCAAGAAAACAAATGCACACGGTGTTTGTTCACCAAAGCCCACATTGCGTCAGCAGGGATCGATCCGACAACCGCTAGTGCCAGAGGTGACAGCTCTACCAATTTGAGCCACCGTGGCCCCACTATTACATTGTGTTTCACTATAAAAAAACACCGGGCATTGCTGCTTCATACTCCGGGCTCCAAAGCTCCCCCATACTGTGAAAATATATACAGATAGAGACAGTGTAACAAAAATATTTTATGTTATATGCATATTTAAATTGAGTTGTATAAACGCATAATGAATACTCTTGTAAACATATAGGTTTCTTTTAATGCTTCTATTTCAATAGAGCTCCGAGAACTATTATTTCAAAGCATATCATAACGTAGCCACGTTCCGCGGTTTCCCCCACCCGCTTTTTTGAAAGTATAGGAATAGCTATCGGCAGGTTACAGTATAGGAGCCATTTGAAAAAATTGAATTTTAAAATAGGGTAACAAGGCTGACAGCTAGGTGCTTGGGTACAGGCAACAATCACAGTATGTTTCGATTGTGTCGAATATGTATACTCAAAGCTTGGTGCGGATACGTCGAACTGAATGGAAGTAGTAAATGAAGGGGTTCGGCAGAGATAGTCATAAGTCACAGAATGCTCGTTTTGAGATAAAGGAAGTTTATGTTTGGCATTCATTTATAAATCAGCGACTAATTGCAAAAGTGTTTATTTTATGCGAATAACACTTCAGTATATTGTTAATAATATGTGAAATCATTGAACATAAATTTTCATTCCTTGTCCCATTTTTACGAAATTAACATAAGCAACATGTACGATTGTGGCTTGTGACTATATCTGCCGAACTATTACGAACGTGGTGGGCACGTAAATTAAAATTACTTTTTCTTCTGTAAAGACAACTGTTTATTAATATATAAATATAAAGACACAGGAAAATTAGAAATGTGAATACAAGGTAATGACATACCATTTAAGACGAGATATTGTGTTTTCCATTCTTCAAGAAAGTTCTTCAACACCCGCATCGTTGTCTTCATCATCGGCTCTGAGCGTGAGGAAGAACACCTGATGGATTGGGGGTATAAAGGGCGTGAGAGGTATCACATCGTATAACTAATTAAAATAGGAGTACTGTATTTCATGCATAACTGAAATGGGTCAAATTCTGGTCAACTTGACGTGAGAGAGAGTCACAAGCCATAAATTGTATGAGATTTGTATTTATTACAGACGATTTATACATGACATTTCCTTAACAAATGTACAATCTGTTAAAAACTGATGTTTAAACGTGTACACTAGCTTTCGTGGAAGATCACAAGCCATTGTGAACACATCTTACATTAAACATTGTTATTTTTTACTTACCGAATGTTTGTCAGAACAGGAACTGCTATTTGTTGGATGCCAGGAAGCATCATTACTACTGTCCGCCAAATATGTTGTATCACTTTCATCGATATTGCAAGAAATGTTCATGTTTTCACTCACAAGATGTTTCTCCGATGTCGTTGGTGCGTTCATTTTGCTTGTGGCTTATGAATATGTTGCTTCCCAGTTGCTCACCTAATAGTCACGTCAAGAAAATCATTCGTGTATTATACTACTACCTTCTAGTGAAAAAACCTGTAACTTGTTTTTGACTGTACGGGAGGAGACTCGCTTCTAGTTTGTTAATGTATGAAAAATCTTGAACTATCTCTGCCGGACCCCTTCAAATATTTAGTTTTCAAAATTGATTGGCAACACTGTGGGACCTTAAGTACCTCTACGACGCTCCTAGTACGTAATACAAAGTTTGATCCTAATATATACAACGATATGGAAGCAATTAAAAATTTTATTTTCTAAAATTATGGCAACACTGACAACTGGAAGTATCCACATTAACTGTCCGAGTACCTAATACACATGTCAAATTTTGTGTAAATCAATGCGGATACGTCCAACGCTAATAAATATGAAATCTAGATTTTTTATCGTTTGGCAACCCTGACAAACTACGGTACGCAGTACCTAGAGTACCTGTATTACCTGTTCCGGAACATAATGAACATGTATGTCAAATAATGACATTTCTATACGTTGAATTTTAAAATAGGCTGGCAACACTGATAACTGGAGTGTTTGAGGTCCGGGACACCCAAAACTTCTTCTATAGTATTGAATGATGTTTAAGCTAAGTTTGGGGCAGATACGGCATGGAAGAAGTGTTTTCAAAATTATATTTAAAAGTTGGCAACATTGAGAACTGGGCAAAACAGAAAATCTCACATATACCAAAAAATATTTGTAACCTAGGGTTTAATTTATGTCCTATTTCTTCTTAATTACCTATATAAAAGTAATTCTTGCTTAAAGAGAAGAGTATTACAAATTGCTGCCCTGAAAAAAAACGAAGGGTCATGTTCATGTTAAAAACGGAAGTTTTAATAAAAAAGAACGGGATTTTTTTACTTACAACACTATCTCCAGTGTTATCATATCTTTAATGTAGCTGAGAGCTCTGTCCTAACGTTTTTGTAATATACGCACACCGAAAAAATTCATTTCCCAAATTCATCGAAACGCTAAAAAAAAAAAAAAAAAAAACCCAACCGAGCCAAGCTCTGATTTTTCGTTAATGTAAAGTTTACAATAAATACTTTCAGGGCATCTAACATTTAGCTGCCACTAGCTGCAACCTTCTACGTAAAACTTCCCCAAACGTAAGAAAACTTGGTGGCGATGCAAATAGAATCGGCACCTTTTGTAAATGACAGATAGTGGAGAAGTGAAGGACTGGTTAACAGTAGTTAGGATATAGTGAAATGGGGTGGAGTGGGAGCTGGTGTGCAAGAGTGATGGATTAGACTCATAAAATGGGGTGAAAATGGGACTCATGTTCTGACTTGTAAGGTGCAAAAGATCATATCATTTCCTTATGAGTTCTTACCTCCAAAAGCAGATATAATTATTTCAGAAGCGATTATTGCACTCCTGATTAATCCGGAGCTCTTGAGAACAAATTGGAAAAGCTTTCTGCATTTTAATAATGTGTAACGTGTCTGACATATTATTACAAAAAATATAATTTATATATTTTCCTCGACTTACGCGCACAGCGTACCAGAAATATTACTACAGAAGGTACAAGTCAGCTGTCCATTTCGAAGCTGTCTAAGAAAAAAATGAAATTTAGATATTGGCATTGTTGATTTCGTTTTATCACTTTCGAAGATTTTACCATTTCAAAAGTCTTCAAATTCATTTGAATCTCGTGAGAAAGTAAAGGACAGAAACATAATTAACAGTAATAGTTGTATATAATTTTACATTTCCAATATTATTCTGCAAAAGTAAAATACTGGTAAACTACCACCTTCTCCAACTACTTTAAAGCTATTCAAACCTGCAATATTTCCCTAGCGTTTAAAAATTAGAAGCATATAACAAGTATTTGTGTCAATTTCCTAACATTTATGGTGCATGAACAATGTGCGTTTGGAAATGGACGCCTGGAAAGATAATTGCTAGTCTCTGTATGATTCACATATAATTCTATATAGTTTACTAATTCCACATTTTTGGTTACGTTTATTTTGTATGCTTTGAAGTACGTTTCTTGCGTTTTATTAACAGTGTTGATAATTATTTTTATGCAATGCTTAGATATTACATTATTTGCTTAAAAATAAGCAAGCTAGTCTTGATATCATCAGCAGCATTTATTTTCACTGTTTCTTTCACTTGTATTACTCATACGTACACTGAAATATGTATATAATAGCACATATTGTTCATGTTACTGTTGAGGGTATATATTAAGGAACATTAGGGCCTCTTGTTGTTTCATATCTTTAGCACATTAGAGTCAATATGCATTATTTATCATTTTCGTGATTCCCCCTCGAGCTTCCTCCCCCTCTTCTGAAAGAAACACTGCTTGTTTTGTACCTGGAGAGACCTCAGTAGTCACTACCCCATTTAATTTACCTCACGATAGCCGAACTTATGACTGTGATATAAGCAACCCGTTAATCAGCTGGTTTTACGCTTTCGTTAAGATTAAACATGCTATATCCCATATACTACGGGAATGGGAAGTATATAGGACACCTATAAGCCCCTGACCAAGACCCAACCAATATTTCTTCAGTGTTCAGATGGTATTAATTTCCGCGTTTATTTTTGTTTGTTTTGCGAGGAGTTTCGTCCCACTGTGCGCCGGTCTCCACAATTGAATAATTGCTCATTTAGATAAATCAGTAGAGAACCTTGATGTGGTCGGTGACGCAGTAACTATGCAGTCTCAGGACTCTTAGTTGTGCGCTTGCCTGTAGTCGGATGGTTGAAAATCATGACTCTCCACAATCTCAATACTCATTATCATGCATAGGTTATAGCGAGTGGACGAGAAGTTCTCCGTCTTGGCTAGTGAGTCCCCCACGAGTTCCCCAGTTTTCCGAGGGGCTCGAAATAAATGGGAAGTAGAGCATTAAGGCCAATAGTAGCAATCTGTGCTCATGATTGTGTTCGTGAAAGGGCCTCAATCAAATCCACTTACTAGGGCCCCCAGATTTTCTTCCGCCGCCACTGGGATGGACCATTGTTGCACAGATGATTTCAATTGTCACTCATGTTAAAAGAGTACTTTTTTTTCATCTGCGTCTTTAAAAAATCTTGTCAGGTATTATTGGAAATTTGGAAAGAAATGAAACAAACTAAGGTTCGAAACGAGAGTTGAAACTCACACTGACTGGCAACATTGATAACCCTGAAAACGTCACGTGCCATATCGTCAACCCAGGGTCTTGCGGAAAGTGATCTTCTACGTGTGCTGTACATAAGCGGTGATTTCTTTTAATAAAACAAGAATGGCAGAACAGAATAAATCTACATTAGACCATGAAGACAAGGTAATTTCTTTCTTTTATGTACTTACTAAGTATCTTCTCGTAGAGATGGCTAAGTTTCAAGTTTGTGCAACTTTTTCTTACAGAAATTAAAAGTAGACCTATCAGTGTTTTGATGTTGTGAATTCTTTTGATCTAAGTGTTGAAATTGGTTTGATGACTTCGATTTACTTTAATGTTGTTCTTTCTTATACGTATTCCTTTATTTTTCAAATAAGACATTTTAACAAATCATGTCTATGTCCTGTTATAATCTTTTAACGTCATCTAAATTGAAGGGCGTAGGCCATTGCCGCCATATTGAAATTTTAATTCCTCTGTCTAATATGGGATTTTTTAGCTTGTCTTAGGCAAATAAAAAGTGGAATTTTATGAACGTTAATGAATATTCTGCAGTAAACTTCTAAAACGTATGATTTCTTAATGGAAAACAGTGGTATTTTATAAAGTACAACTAGTTAAAATCAACATGCAAAGGAATTAGGTAATAGGTCTAACAGAGATATAACTAACAAACTTTCTCATAATGAACGGAAGTAACCTTTCAGGATCGCGTCCAGTGGTATTCACTTTAGAGAATCAAAAGCAAAAACTAAAAATTGGCTGTGAAATTTATCAAAGAAGAATATAATAAAAAAAATGTTTACTCTAATCTGGTTATAACCCAAAATGATTCCAAGTGTACAAGGGAACATTTTAAAAGAAATTCACTACAATACCCACAGCAAAGACATTTTAAATCCTTTACTATTTGTAGGGAACGTAAAAACATTGTGGTTAATCATTTTCAAATCGCATGTGAGTTCAGTTTGATATAAGGTGGTTGCACTTAGTTTATATCATGTTTTCGGAGAATATATTTTATATTTAGATAGTTCTAGGGTTGAAACTGTGAGGGGGTTTGATACGTCACTACCAAAAATTTTACCATAAGAAAGATCTTTTCAATGAGTATAGCAATCATCTGGGAACATCACACCCTAATAGCCTACGTCCCAACATGAAGACGGGGGATACATTTTAATATAATAATGATTATAATTACTTAACTTAGAAATAGACACTAAAGGAATGAGAAACTTTAGATACATTTTAGTTACACGTAGTATTGTAAAAATGTTTTTTTTTCTGTGAACTTTTTTCTCTTTTTCATGTTTTTCTTTTCAAAATGTTGTTTCTTTGTTCACTCACTTCTATCCCTGTTCCAGTACATCTACTCCATAGATGTAGTAGGAACAGGGGGTGGATAGGAATCAGTGAGGGTTGGTAATTACAAATTCACTTTGTGTAGACGTAGACGGTATGGTATTGGCTGGCAGGTTCCAATGAGGGGGGAACTGAATGACTTGTTACAAGTTGTTGTTGTTCATGTAATTCAGCGTGTCCGATGATGTTAAGAAGTTAGTTAGTTGATGAAACTGTTGCACGTTCTTAGTTTTTAAATAAAAACGCATTGATTTGCTCCATTTATTTTTTCTATCTTAAGTATATAAAAGCAATGCTTTGACATGGAAAATATCATATGAGATCGGAGAACTGCTGAAGATCGATAGTTTCCAATAAATACTGTGTTCTCATGGTCTGATGGTTATCATGTCTGCCTCTCGTGCCTAGGGTCGCAAGTTCGAATTCTGATAGATCCATCTTATAAAAAGAAAATGGGGTTAAAAAGTTCAAACTTAGCACACACATTTTTCTATTTAAAAAAATAAAATAAATTATTTTTCAAATAATAAATTTTTTTCAGTACTTTTTTCAAACAATATTTTTGCTTCTATTTTGTGAGTTTCTTCTACCACGATATATTAAAATTGGATTAAATCTATATGTTCTGTAATTAACATTACGCACATCGAATTGACAATGAATTTGAATTTTATTTGTGGTCTTCAGGCATTTAAGACTCGGGCCAGGATAGAGAAGAAGAGAGGATTCGGGAAGGTGTCGTCCAGGCTTATGTTGAAGGTGCAATTACGACATTTGCCTAGTGTGACAGAAAAATCCCTGGAAATACCTCAGTCAGGATGGTCCGCTGGAATCGAACCCACGACCTCCCGAATGCTACGCCAACGCTCTACCGCCAAGAATTGACAATGAAGAATGAGCGGGGCTATCTTAGTATTATTGACACCTAGTATATTATATTCGTATATTGACATCTACAGTGTATGACTTGCGTGAATGTGTGAATTGATTTATGTTGTTTAAGCGTAACACACGCCCGGGATAGGGTGGGCTAAAATGATCCTGGAAGGATTTGTTTAAAATTATTTTAAGGCCTTTATGCATATGAGGGTATAGTTGGGAGAATGTTTTGGAAGATAGACGCCTGTTTATAGGCACCATCCCAGCGTTTGCCTGGTATGGCTGAGGAAAATCTTGGGAAACCTCAGTTAGAATGGTAGACCGCTGGAATCGATCCTAGGACTTTCTGAATGCTAAACCAACGATCTAGAACTTTTTGAAACTTTGTTCACCCTAAACGGGCTTTACTTGTTCAATTTGATAGACCTTTTTAACCTGTATAGACTGATATTCTTAGAATTAAGTTAAAATCACACACACATTCATGCCCGAGGCGTACCACTAACTAGGAACAATCCCGAGATGATAACTAGAAACATTTCCGTACAAGCGCAATTTTGCGCGGAATCGATGGCTCACTAACCAAATAGGCATCATACAAATGTTTACGCCTCGCACTCAAAAGTTGAGGAAGAAATTGGAAAGAGGTTGGAAGTCATCGCCACCTGCGACGTCATAATGACAGGCTCCGACGCCATCCACTGTAAATACAACGACCAAACCACTATTTGGCAGGTCCTAGCTTGGTACATCGGTAAGACGTTGGCTTACTAAATAAAAAATCCGGGTTCGAATCCCGGCGGGGGCATGATGTTTTCTTTCAAAATATAATTTTATATGTTCATCTTTATTATTAATAATTGCTTTGGCATACAAATAGAGGCTACTGAAAGCTAGGATATATATAAATAAACCAGGTTTGGCCCGTGAGGTGTACATAGGGGCACGGTGAGTCCAAAGGAAGTTGAGTGTTATGAGCCTCGGCGGAGGGGGGGAAGGGCGCAGGCCCAGGTTAGCGGTGGGCATACGCAATGTAGCACTTTTTGTCTTCAGCTTTTTAATTCAATTCTCAAATTTTCTAACCTCTCTACAACTTTAAATTTTGCGGCAACATGAATGACACAATTACAATCTTGTAGAGTTTAAAAAAATCTTCAATTTTTTAAAAAAAGGTCATCGTAGCTGCAAATCCGACCGAGATATCGCTAGACTACCAAAAACACACACTTTAATTTGTTTTGAACTTAGGTTAGCATCTTTTGAGATGAAATTTGGTGGAGAACAATCATTTTTTTAATCCTGATTATGATAGTATTTTTTTTATCATGATTCCTTCCAAGTCACTTTTCACCATCTTACCCTGCTAGGCTCTTTCGGGGTGCATTTTGGTTTAAACAATTTATAGTACGAAGTTGGTTCTTTCGAAAGATTAGCTCTGAATTTATTCATTCGTGGCTTTTTTTTTTCGTTGGCAAAATAGCATAGGGGGAACGTGCTGCACTTTTCAGTACGAAAGCAAGGCAACTTAGGTTCAAACCCTGTTGAAACCAAGATATTTTACAAAGCGATCGTCAAGAATTTGGTTATAACTCCTCATACAAAACGGAGAATCCTTCAGAATGTGGAATCAATAACCGAGTGACTATAGAGAAGTAGACGATTTCTAAATGTTGGTTAGAAAGGGCAAAATAAAATCTATGAGAGTTACAAAGACAATTAAGAATGAGTTATCATAAAAGTATACACTTTTCATATTATTATCCTTAGAAAGGAACACTATACTATTTATTAAGCAGCGTTTACGCAGCAAGCGTGTGGAGTAGCAGCTGACGATATAGACCTTCAACGGGGAGACCTGTTTTCGATTCCCGACCAGATAGTGTATTTTTTGCATAAAATAATGGCTGGAAACAGAGATTAATCTCCGGTTCAAGAAATTACGAGGCGTCAATGGCGAGAATCAGAGCAGACAGTGTGTTTGTTCTTTAGCATGATGACAATGTAGTTCTCTCATATGTTTTATTGGTTTTTCTCTCTCCCTGTCTTTCCTGATGTTACCTTCTCATCTGTTTACTTCTTTCTCTTCTTCTCTCTCTGTCTTTATTTTATTTTTCTATTGCTTATTGCTATTCTCTCACGCACACACACTCTGTATGTAAGTGTGAGTGTTCCAGAGCTAAAACGTTAGAGAGAGAGAGAAAGAGAGAGAGAGAGGATAAAAAATAGCCTTTTCAAAAGATTTACTTTTCTATTTAGGAACACAAACAGTTATCCTTGCCCTCTCCGTCTCTTTCTCTCTCTCTCTCTTTTACTATATGTGTGTTCGAACAAGACATGTTTTCTTGCATAACATAATGATGAATCCTGCATGATGTCTATATTATTATTTTCCTTTCCTTTGTTTCATTTTCAGTCTCTTAGAACTTAACGTGAATGTAATTTCTGCCTAACTTCCTCGTTGTTCTCTTAATGATGCTCAAGGATTAAATCTTTCTTCCTCCAAATAAAGGAATATCTTGGCATGCCATGTTTTAGAGCATATATGTGCTGTCATGTTGGTTGTATAACTATTAGGCGTACAGTGGAACAGTTCTGATGGAGGAAATCGCTTCTATTTCTTACTGTATATCCAACCTCCACTTATTATTGTAAGTGACTGTATAAGGATGGTAATGAGATATTGCATTCGTAATGTACGCAGGTGATTCATTGTAAATTTTGTAATGTAAGAACATTTACTAAACTTAAATAAGGAATGCACAAGATGGGCTAAGTAGTAAATATTCGTGAAAAAAGCAAAAAAAAAAAAAAAAAATCATCAATAAAACAAGTTTTTTGGCTCGCAGAGAAAGAACCAATTTCCCCCTTTTTTTCGAAAATTTTCGTTTTTTAGCCGGCCTTTAAGACACTAGTAAAACAATGCGAATACGTCCAACGGTAGCAAATCTCGGGTGCTTGTGCGAAGGGGGTTAAGTCACAAAACTTCATTTTTGAGTTTTAGTTATCACTGAAAAGGAAAAAAAAACACTTCTCTACACGTGTGTATAACGAACTAAGTCAAATTCAAAATTGTACCGAAGTTATGAGCTTGGGTATCTGAGGTATCTTAAGGAATCTTCATATGATTTGAACTTACAATTCGATTTTCCCAGAAAAAGTATTTTTTTGACTTAACACCCTTTGCACAAACACCCTCGAAATATGAAATCCAGATTTTTTAATCCTTTAGCAACCTTAGCGAACTACGTCGTCTGGAGTGCCTGTATGACCTGTCTCAGTACCTAATGAACATGTTTGACAGATTTAGTGTAAATCAATGCACACGTGTAGATTTGTATTAATAAAGGCATTTCTTGAATGAAGCATAAGTGGAATTTTAAAATAGGGTGGCAACATTGACAACTGTGTTGCTTGAGGTCGGGGACACCCAAAACTTACTGCTATTGTGTTGAATGGTAATTATGCTAAGTTTGGGGCAGGTAGGGTATGTAAGAAAAACCTTTTCAAATATGATTTTTTTTAAAGTTGGCAACACTGAGAACTGGGCAACCCGGAATATCTCACAAATATAAAAAATATATTAGTAATTCAGGGTTTAATTTATGTTGTATTTCTTCTTAATTACCTTTATAAAAGTATTCTTTGTTAAAGAGACATTAGCAGTATTCGAGATTTCAATCTTGAAAAGAAACGGTTTACAAAAAGAAACAGGCTCGTGTTTAAAAAAAATGGTTTTAGAAAAAAAAACGAGCGTTTCTTTTTATTTATAACACTAGTTACACATGGGAGGAAAACAGAATAACGTAGGTCACAGAACTGGCAAAAGTACACCTGATCAAGTCGAAAGTTGGAGCAAATTATTCCTATAGTATCAAAATAAATAAATGTGAAATCAGAGATACTAGCTTTACAATTTAAGAAATAGCTATTTCCTGTGACCAGTTTATCAAGTGTGTGGCGAGGAGTGTATCCTGCGGAGGTTCCGCCCTCGCTCTTTGAAATTCTGAATTTATGAACAATTATAATTTAGATA
>JAGDQP010053891.1:673-13452 GCA_022664845.1 Lepisma saccharinum
TTATTACTTAGCCATCGTTGCCTTGCTTGTTTTCGTTCCTCATGAAGTTTAATGCATTCTTCATCAAACCAAGGTTTGTTTTTCTGTTGTTTCTTCTCACCTACGCGTTCCTTCGCTGCGCTCTTAATTGTTTCACGAATTGCCTCCCACATCTTACTTACATCAATTTCATTATTAATATCATCATTATTATTACTCGAGTCGGCTAGGATTTCGAACCTATTTGAGAGTTCGAGTTGGTAATCTGCTCTTATGCTCGGATTATTTAATAGTTTCACTTCGAATTTCAGTTGTTTTGATCCCTTGCTTTCTCTGTTCGCGATGCATAACTTTTCCCTTACTTTTGTGATCACTAATTGATGGTCGGTGTCACCTTCCGCTCCTCTGTACGACCTAACGTCCATTATGTTGGTGTGTCTTCGTCTGTCTACTAATACGTGATCGATCTGGTTGAGAGTTTTGCCGTCCGGAGATACCCATGTGTATTTGTGTATGTCTTTGTGTTCAAAGTACGTGCTCTTTACCAGTAAGTTTTTCGAAATCGCGAAAGTTATCAGTCTTTCTCCATTGTTGTTGGTCTTTTCGTGAAGACTGTATTTGCCTATAGTAGGTCTATATTTTTCTTCCCTCCCTACCTTTGCATTGAAATCACCCAACACAATTTTCGAATTATACTTCGGTAATCGGTCAAACAACCTTTCTAGCTCCTCGTAGAATATATCTTTGTCGTTATCAGTAGCCACCTCGGTCGGAGCATAGACGTTTAATAAAACCGTGTTGCCCCATCGAGTACGTATCGTAACGTACGATAGTCTTTCGTTTACGAACTCTATATTCTGAACCGCCTGAAGGATATTATTCTTAATGAGGAACCCTGTTCCGAAATCGTGAGACTGTGTTCCCCCGTAGTAGAAAGTGTACTTGCCCTGTGGGATACTATCTTGACCCTCCCACCGAACTTCTTGTATCGCTAATATGTCTAGCTCGTACTTCTCGGTCTCGCGTACCGCCACCTGAAGAGCGCCCGTTTGGTATAATGTTCGTACGTTCCACGTTCCTATTCTAAGGTCTTTCTTAATCCTGTTCATAGAGCCCCCTGAAGCAGTCCCAGCCCGGAGATCCGAATGAGGGACTAGTTTACCTCCGGAATATTTTACCCCAGGAGAATCCATGAACCATCTGTTACTATTTGTTGACATGTTTTAGCGGTGTAGAGTTGTCAGCTCTACGACCTCGCAGTAAAGGTAGACATTCAAGATGTCGCCCTCTGTCCATCTCTGAGCCTTGCCGATGTCATTCATCTTCAGCCTCAGAGTGGTAATGGTGATGCTGCTTCCCCTCACCATGATATTTTTGTTCGGGGTTATCTTCCCCTAGCCTTTGTAGATCCCTCTACTAACTGCAAGGCAGCAGTACTGGTTTTGGTCCGCCCCGGAATATTTCCGGCACCCACCATATCTGGTCGGCATTCCCCTATCCGCCACCTGGGGAGGCGCCTGGTGGAAGACCAGTAACTCCAGCCCGGTTTTCTCCTCTTAAGTTAAAAATAATTTGGCATATTTTTCCTGGGTTCCGTTCGGTTTATCCGTATTTTCGGATCAGCGGGGTTCGGATTAGTGGGACTCTACTATATATATATATATATATATATATATATATATATTCCTCTCCCAACCCGTCTGGTCAGCGTGGGAGCAGTAGACCAACTCCTCCCTTCGGTGAGAGGCCTCATCCACTAGTGGATTGAATATGGCTGTGATTTATTATTATTTATTATATATATATATATATGTGTGTGTATGTGTGTGTGTGTGAGAGAGAGAGAGAGAGAGAGAGAGAGAGAGAGAGAGATAGAGGGGGGATATTAGTATGGTAAATAAATGAATGGATGTGGTGGTTGCATGAAAGTTGGACATGATTCATTATTTTTCATATATAGCAGAAATTAAAACCAATTTAGTGTCAAACATAATCCGCATACCTCTCCCATTCCCTCCTGAGTCCTTCTACCTCTTCTACGTTTATATTTTCTTCTTTGAAGAGGCTATGAGACTGCTCTAAAGATTTAAAATACCTCCCACAGAACATTTTTTCAGAAACAAACACTGACCTTAGTTTGGAAATAAACTGTCGTACTTTCAGTTGTGACTGGCGCAAATGAACTAAGCTCCAAACCGTTCAGTGATTTACTAAGATGAGCAGAATCTGAAGTGTGTATACTTTTGTTCTGTATGTCTCAGTCGAAGCTACCTAGGCCTATGCCACTAATCGTCGCTAAATTGAAAATGGGCGGATAAATCGAGATCACATATTTCAAATCAGAAGTCAGTTTGTTTTCATTGAGGCACTAACCTGTGTTATAAAGAGAAAAACAAAATAAAATTAAGAGTTCTTTCCAATGATAAAATAATCGTGCCATTAAATGCACACATCGATATCTGTATGAATACTTCACGTCCTTAGGAAGTGAGTCAATGTAGAATTCTAATGCAATGTAATCCAACAACTTAATTACATCTGCTAACGTAAAATTGGTAACGCAGGATGTTTTGCAAGAAGTCTTATTACTGCTGAGAAACAAAAAGAACTTACTATTGCAATAGTGAAGTAAGAAAGAGTAAATTATCTTTGTAGCAGAAATTATGGTAGCATAAAAATCTCAAACCAAGTTTATCTCTTAGTTTCCTATTCTTAAATCCTTTCGTGGAACAGTCTTCTCCTTTGGTTCATTCTTTCCACTAAAATGTTGTTGTTTTGCAAGCTTTCTCAAGAAGGCTAACTTAATTTGAGCCTCTTCCATTCCGACGAGTCCATCAGCTTTTGAAATCTATTTAGCCAATACAAGAAGCACAAGAGGAAGTTTAAGACTTTTCATTCTGTCCCTTAAATAGCAAAGCGAAATAAAGCAATTTTAAAACAAAATCTATATTTCTAATATTCACAAATATTGTTCTCAATTGTTACTAGTAAGCACGATTTTAATTATGACTCCTGCCCTCTTGGGAAAATACTGTCACTGCTTTTTCTGCTTAAAAAGACGAAAATAGAACTTTTCTAGCGAGCCAGGTTTCCAGTACCCTTTTTGTTTACAAAATAAAGATTACACTAATAGAGTAAAGATATTTATTGTTAATTTTTATGAGCAGCATATCAACATTTCATTTGAAGTACTAAATTGAGAATTGCTTACATATTGAATGATTTTTACATATTATTAGGGAACTTTATGGAACTTTTAACCCTAGTACATTCTTCTAGCTAAACATTTCTGAGTGTATTGTTTATAATCAATACTATTGCTTAAATTAAATCTAGCTTCTTTCATCTTATATTTATTACATGCAAATTCCGTATTCGTCTCATGGTGACTTTCCTGGTCAAGTACATACTAACAAAGTAGCTTTTGCACGAAACCAAATTGAATCCAAAAATAAACTTTCTAAGGTTCATACCAACTTTACCCTCGTAATCAAATCCCTTAAATGCTATATTTTGAAAATTGTTAGTGTAGATGATAACAGGGTATACAACTTAAGGGAATGCCAGGGGGGAAAAAAGCAAAAAAGTAAAACAGGCTTAAAATTTCTAACTTTACTAAGCGTATCTTTAATTTTAATCCATATTTTCCTATTTGATAATATTATATAGTAATTTAATTTACTCAATAATTTTTTTGTGTTTAACATGTTTTAAGAATTCATCTTACTCTGTTTCCACAATATGTTTTACATCTATTTACACCTACATTTTATGAAACGCAATCTATGTGACATCACCACGTCGAAACGGCTAAACTGATTACAATAGAATTGTGTGTTACCCAGGTTATTATCGACATATTCATATTTTTATTTTGTTAGCCTTTTCATGGTAATGAGACTAATCAACACGTTTTCTGTCATGTGAGAACCATGATGACTGATTCCAACCGATATGTGCATGTTGATAGATCGAACAGTTATCTATGCTTTAGCCATATTAAAATGTTTATGTAAATACCATAAAAATATAAGAATGGGTCAAATCAATTCGATTCATATTTTGTGTGGTCATACAGGGAACTAAATTCAATATTTTAATCATATGAGAATGGTAAGCAATTGAGCTTAAATATTGGACATGTTAGCACATCATATGAGGCCTTATGAATCATATCTAAAAGTTAAACGATTTTCCGTTTCCATGGTAACAAGACTCAATATTACACACATATTCAAACCTGGCGTGGCGCAACAATTTAGCTAATGTGAATGGTAATGAAGAAGATTTTGCTTTGAATATTTTATATCTTTTCACTGTTACATGTAACACATTTTAACCTTGTTTCGTAACACAAAGGACTTTCACAATTGTTTACTAATTTAGGGGTGCTGATTTCAAATTTGGCATCATACAGATCTAGTAGCATGTAACACTTTTATATTATTATGACTTTTACCTTTTCGTACATAGAATAAAACTTGACTCTTCATACTGTCTCCATTACATCACTTATAGAGAACCCAAATTCTCTGCAAAAACAACCATGCGGTACGTAACACTAGAAAGTATATTTTAATGGGATTTAGCAACCCATATTAATTTTTAAAAAAAAAGTCTAAATTCTTCGTCAATTCTTACTCTCAATTTCCAACGAAACATTTTATTATATTCTAGAAATATGTTCAGGCTGTGAGGCTCTTTTTTGAAAGTACGGACGGAAAACATGAAACGATCCTCTGACTTGTGGTCCAATAAAAATTTCATCCTTAAACTTAAAACATTACTTAGATTTTGGAAATTTCTCCTTAGCAATTTTAATTCCGTACTTTCTGGTTGTACTTTCTTACATCTCTGGTTGTAAAACTTTTTCACGAAAACTAGTTTTATGTAAACGAAAGGCAGGGAAATGTTTTAAGGATCGGCCAAGGCTAAGGAGAGAGAACAGTGAAACATATTGCCCGTTTTAAGCACCACTCAAGCAACACTATGGGAACTCATAGCTAACTTCAAACACGCGGAACAGACTTGGGCAACAAATATCCACTGAAGACGCGCTAGCTTCACTGCGCTACCATCTATGGACACGAGCGCTTCGTGCAAGGAATTTCAGAGCGGAAAGTGTAAAGATACATGACCGCACCTAACCTAGGCTAACATAACTCATGGTCACAAATTTAAGATAATCTACAAAAAATGCAAGAAAGCAATTATTAATAACAAATATCAACACATAGAAATATATGTTGAAAGGAAAAGAAATCTTGCTCCCGCCGAGTTTCAAACACAGGTTTTTACTCAGCAAGCTAACGCCTTAACTACTGATTCACGATACGAACTAGCAAACGGTGGTTTGGCCGTTGTATTTACTGTTACATAACAAGCCAGTAGTGCCGCGTGCAAGATTGCGGTCTCCATTAAATTCCGAAACCGACAGTCTTTATCTATAGACTATTGTGTCATTTACGCAACGGGAGCCTTTCTAAAGCGTTGTCCTATATCTAGCAGCGTAATATAGGCAGTATAGCGTCGGATTTCAAGACGGGGTTCTGTTTCCGCCGAGGTCAAGTTATGATCTTTTCTTCTACAACAGCACTACTTTCTTGTTAGTACTAAATATTTACTTTCTTTTGCATTTTCAACATTTCACGAAAGCTAACGGAAATAGGTAACGTTAGGTAGGCTCAGCTTAGTATTTTCTGTTGATTGTACGCGATACAAACTCCAAACATAATACAAAAAATAGTTTTCCATCTTGTACATCAATACATTGTTTTCAACGAACAGTCATACGTTCACTCACTCTCTGTGTTTATTCACTCTGCGCTGATGCGGTTTCTCCCCCGAGTCATTCATTAATTAATAGTACGATAGAAACACGCAAGTTAAAACGCGATTATACAACTTTCTTCTTATTCATTTTCGTTTTACAATGTTGCCAAACCGCAATGTCAAAATTAAGAAATTCGCTCATTTGGAATAATTAAAAGTACGATAACACGAAAATGGAGCAATATACAAAATCGTAGAAGTCAGATTTGAATTTTGGATGTAAAAGTATATACGGGACGCGTATTATCATCAGTGCTTCCAAAACATTGTTGTATGTGTAATAATTGTTTCTACGGTTACCACGCTTTCCAAGACAAATATTTAACAAATACTGACACATCACTTGAGAGGACAAAGAACAAATAAAGCAAAAAAAGTGTGAGTTATAAATAGTGTAAACTTATAATCCGAATGGAAAAGTAGCAATGATGTATCGGAATGTTCTATATTGCAATTATTAATAAAGAAGAATAGTGCCGACATGTAAGTAAGAGATGTATTAGTTTTGTAATTTGCCCTTTTTAGATAAGTAACAGTCAAGCGAATTTATCCACATCTTGACGTATAATGTATGATCTACCAGTCAGATGACAATGCTGAACATCCTAAAGAAAAATATTATCTTAATGTTGGGTAAGTCTATAGCATATGATAACTTTAGTGGCATTGATGAATTTAGTGGAACGGAACTATCAGACGCAGAGGGAGGAAAGCAACTACTTCTCCAAGGTTGATATATCCTGGAAAAATACGGAGAAATTTACAAACTACAAGAGAAATATGCCCAAAGGTTGAAGTAGTAAATTAATTGGTAAAAGAAGTGCATTAGACAGCATCTGAACTCTTCACGGGAAATGCATCATGAATATACCAGTTATGCGCAAATAAAGACCCGTCTTCGAAAATGAGAACTGCGAACGTCTCGCTTCAAGGTTCACTTAAACTATAATGTCAACTTATAATCATCTACACGAGATAATGTTTGGTGTCTGTCTAAATAAAGTGTTCGTCAGGTATTGGTCAATGTGATTTATCGACAGCCAAATTGTTCGTAATGGAATTTGATGAAATGTTCTTTTTTTAAAAATGAACTACGTATAAGGAGCATTGAAATTATATGCTCCTGGGAGCCATCCAACGTTTGGGAGTGATTCATAAATATGGCCCTTAGTGAAGTGAAACAATTTATGCTAGATACACCACTTGGTTCTTTGTGGCAGAAACCATAGGCCCTATGTTAGATACTTAATATGCTTCCGTCATTGATGTATGCATATTAGGCTGCAGTACGTGCCGCGCAAGAAACCCAAATTCTCTTAGTTACGAAAATTAAACAACCAGAAACTTTTGATTCAATAGTCATTTAATTTGTTGTAGAATTTTGTAACGCGGATCAATCTTTTTAATTGAATTCTCGTTATACCTGAAATATTTCTTTGCGTAGTGCGGTCCACGTTCTATACTGGTAGCATAATAAAATAGCAAATGATTTAATACATGTAAATAATATAATTCACACACAGTGATGGGTAGTTTTAAAAGTGGTATTTGCAGTATTAGAGTTAAAATTTGAACTGAAATAATTTGTTCCTTCGTAGTGTGCACCGTACATGAAATCACCTATTAATAAATAGGGTTCGTAATCAAGTCTTACACTTTCGGTGATTTCTATACATAATCGATTTTTATTTCAGGTTTTCAAATAGAAAATATGAATAGAAGTAAACATTCTTATAACTGGACATAGAAGAAGAAGAATTTCCTAATTCTATTGTCTAAGAAAGTTGTGTAAAGACAGATAAAAAAGAAAGTGTCACCTTAAAGTTACCGTAATTATGTATTTATCAGTAATGTATATCGCCAGCATACGAGTGAATTGAATTGAATTTATGAAGTGTTTAAGCATCTGAGGCTCTGGCCGGGATAGGGCGAGGGAAATGATTCTAAAAAGTAGACGACGAATACTTATTTTGTAGGTACTATCCCGACATTTGTCTGGTAAGACTGAGGGAAAAACTTGGGAAAACCTCAGTCAGGATGGTGTGCCGCTGGGATCGATCCCAGGACCTCGCGAATGCGAAACCAACGTTCTATCACTGACCCACGGCCGTTCGGTGTCTCCATACAAGTGAAACACATTAAGTCAACAATTTTGAGATTTCGAATTAATGTCGTTTTCTGGGTTAAAGGTGTGTCTTCTTTTGATTGGTGAAGAACACTAGTGTTGATCGTCAATCAATGTGTGTTTATTAACGATTCTGAAAATACATCAGAGACTTCACATCATAGAATTCATTAGGTAGAAAACTAGAATAAAATAGTAACAAAATATATTGTGAGCTTTGAGCGAGACTGAATAATAACTATTAATAAAAGATTAAACCAAAAATTGTTAATATACGCATCTTCAAATAAATTGTTTATTATTTCTCACCTAAAATCGCGATTTTAATTTACAAAATTTTCATAATAAGGTAATAAATTTGGGAAATACATCTCAACTTAATTGCTCTACATTATTTCGACCGTCGTCTTAATAACTAACTTATTAAAATGGTACAAATATTACTTATATTCATGGTTGTGCAACTAAATATTTCATAATGTTGCGCCTAGTCTACGTGGTATAGCTGGTAATGTCGCCGACTTTGGATCGGCAATGGAAAGGCACATGGCTCTCGGTCATCCTGACTAAAGTTTCCCAAGAGTCTCCTTAGTTTCACCAAGATAACACCGAGATGATACCTTTGCAAAGACCCTGGTTGTGACCTTCCTCATCTTTCTCCAGGGAGAATTATCGCCGAGGAACGTCATCCCTCTGCCAAGACGGGCTTGGGCCACAGCTCCTGGTTTAGCCTACAAATGAAACTAAATAAATAAAATGAATTAATAAATTATGACACTTATAAAGGCTTTAACTTGTTTTCAAAAGCACCCGAAGAATTTCCGCTTCATGAATTGCATATACCGTATTTTACGATACAAAGAATAATTTTGTTGAACATCTTAAAAAAAAGAAAACGAGTTAAAAGTACCGTGTATTCGATGTCAATCCATCAGAAACAATATCTATATCATATGCAGTAACTCTTAAATTATCTTTAGGTTCTCAGGAATTTGAAAGTATTACTTTATTTACTACTGCATTCTTATTAGAAAAGTGCTTATAAATAATCGTTATTGGGGTCTAAAGTTGTTGAATTTTAGTTTACTTATGGTCTTTTAGCATCTTTGACTCAGGCTGAACTGGGTTAGCAAGAGGATGGCGAAGGTGTCGAACAGGGCTTTACTTATGCCATTTTGACATTCGTCTGGTAAAACTGAGGGAAACTCTGGAAAATCTCAGAGAAAATGGTCATCCGCTGGATGTATGATATTGTGACACTATTTGGAAATCATGTTTCTGCATGTACGAAGTGACTTCTGCGTCATGAATACGCTAATATGAAATCTTGGAAATAGCCCGGCATTAATTGATTCTTGCCTTCAAAAGTGGATCTAAGAGCAACGAAATTTAATCAAGACTTCTGAGTTCGCATAATATAAGATTCTCTATAAGCTGACATGGACTGACCGTTGAGAGATAATCACTTCTTGGAATCATAGCGCCAGGTGGAGGGAACAATACCATTGAAGAATAATGACAGAGAAAGGAGGATAACATAGATCGTTATGAATCGATATTAGCGATGCGACAACCAAATTTCTTCTTCCGGAACTAATTTCATCCCCAGCGACCTTTTCTAGGAAAAATCCTTGCTCCATTTCTCGGAGAAAATGACATCATCCGTTTCAGTTAGCCAAGTGGAAGAATATCAGTTTCCTCGAAAATGAGGATGAAGCATTAATTCTGCTATGAAATTTGCTTTCGTCTCAGCCAAGAAAATTCAGTTTACAATCTGCTTTTAACATATATATATTCATTAAAGTAGTACTGGATAATCTATATAATTTATATACAAATTTCATTTAGTGCAGTTACTGTTTGTGTTAGCGAAAAAAGTCGTACGTAAGTGATGATTGAAATACCATGGAAAAGTTACGTATGAGCCAATTGAGCAGAGTGTTGGCTTACCTAGTAGCTTACTGTATGCTTATAAGTACTTGGTACAGTTGAAGCAGTTAATTCTAGTCAGACAGTTATTCCACTGTTTTACCTGGCTTATCATAAAATTAAACCACTTGTTCCTAACTCGTTATTCAATGAGTATAAAGAAAGGAAAAACTAAGACTGTTCTTCACTAAACTGAAGAAACATTGTTATACTCTATATCAGAACTTTTGCCACTTAAATAAATAAAGCAAAAAGAAGAATACGATTGATAAAACAAAAAAGCATATAAAGCTAAGATTCGCTTTACATGTCAAAAGCATATTGTAAAACATAACAGTTGCACATGTAAAGGCTACGATGGCTCAGTGGTAGACCTCTGGTCGTAGGGATCATTAATTTAAAACCTGCTCGTGCTATGTGGACTTTATGGTGGGCAAGCACCGTATGTGTGGGTTTTTCCAGTGTTTTCCCGTTTCCTCCCACTTTCTTCATTCCACCAATTCATCTTATAATCATCCATTCGGTCTGAGCCAAATGTGTTTAAAGGTATTAAAATCAAATTTGCACATGTATTACAGAAAATGTGCAAATAAAATTGCTGTCATGACCAGAACTCGTACCGCGTACCCTTCGCACGGCAAGCTAACGCTCTTCCACTTACTCCAGGAAAATTCTGCGAAAGAGTACTCCAGTACTACTAATAATACACTGATACTTTAATACTTGTACTACTCTCTGTACGTAAGATTTCACTCTTTAATAACCATTTACGAATAATAAGAGTGCTACAATGATCTCACTCTTTAGTTACCATTTACTCTTCTATTGGACGCAAGTACTACAAAATAAATATAGGTGTTTTGTTAGATAAGATAAATAATATTAATTCTTGAGGGGTTTTGCTAGATATTCCACCGATGGACAGAGTTTGGTTATGATCGGTATTTTAGACATCTGGATGTTGTGTCTGCAGTGTAAGGTGTATAAAAGTTTGATAATACCAATCTAATTCAATCTTCTTTATATTTGAAACTTTCAGTTGGTGTTCACTCAATTGCAGGTACATGAGCAGTGCGTTGGCCAGAAAATAGTTTGATGTGATTAGATAGAATGGAATATGTTTATTTCCATCTCTCAATCAGATTAAAACATTATTGGACTGTGCTGTTCCCAGTCAGTTTAAAGGAAGAGATAAGGAGGTAAGGCTCTTAGGACCCGACCTCTTAAGGACGCATAAAACTTTGGTAAACTTTATTTTGTATAGTCCATTACGAGTGCAATGCTTGTTAAAATTCACAAGCATCCATGTCTCAGGGGGAATTCGAATACGGGACCTTGAATAAAATGTTCTAACGCCTTAAGCTACACAACTACCTCGGTCGGTTTTTAATTGAATTTGATTTATTTTAAGGTCTTTAAGTATAGGGTGGTGGAAGGTAGTCGGCCAGGGCCTATTTTTACATTCTTTCCTTTAGTTCACAATGGTTCGTTGTACCCTCAAATCTTGCAACGTTAATTTAACACATATCCCGAGGCCATACAATGATGAAATCTTGCACAGCGACGTAAGTCGGGTGACAATCCAATATTCCATTGTTACTTTTATATATTTCTATATTTTAAAAGCATATTTTTAATACGGACTTGTTTAGCCTAAAATAAATACTAGCGTGCAACGATGTTGTGTTTTGACTGGTTGCAGAAAACTTTAGGATTTTGGTCACAAAGTATATCCGAACACCGAAATAACTCGGAAAACTTAAAAAAAAATCTTATAAATACATAGTTTTCTTAAGCAAATCGTACTAAAAAGTAAAAAATAATTTTGTTTATGCATGACTAAAAAGAAAAGCCGGGGCCGCGCCAATTGAAGAATTTATAAAGTGCCTCTATATGAGAGCGCGCCTCATGCTTTTCTTTTTAGTCATGCAAAAACAAAGTTATTTTTTACTTTTTCGTACGATTTGTTTAAGAAAACTATGTATTTAAAGAGCTTTTTTCGTTGGTAACATCCCAGCATTTGCTTGGTATGGCTGAGGCAAAACTGCTGAGATTGATCTCAAGACCTCCCAAATGCTAAAATCAACGCTCTACGCTAAATCAATCTTTTAAACTTTATTTTACTGGTTTCAGTTATTACTACTTTGTTTCGTCTGTTTCTACCGATACCCTTAGAACTAAGTTAAAAACTCACAAGAACATCCATTCGAACCCACAACGTTCGAGTCGTTGGCCTAACGCCTCCGACCACATGGCTACCACTGAGCAACGGCCGCAAAGTAGTCGGTTCCTAAGAACGACGTGTGTTTATTACAAAAATAAAATTTAGTGAACATTTCGTAATTTGGAAGGAGGTTTTAAATTTCAGTAGATAAACAAAAGCAAACTTAACTGAAGATTTCAAGAACGAAAAGTCAGTCATAATTGACACTTTACGTTAGGGTGATTTTTCTATATTGCTGACAAATAAAAATCTGGTTAAATAAATGTTACTGCTTTTCGAAACCCAAACTTGTCTCTTACATTCGAGACACCCGATTTAACCTTTGCGATGATATTGAATGAAACATTCAGATAGAGTTTTGGATAATTTCGTCATAAATATTTTAATATGTTCCTCTAGACACTCACTCGCTATTGCCTGAAGTGGTTTCAATGAGACTGTGAAGGGAGTACTCTACAAGAAACACTTCTGTAAGGTTTACAAAGTCATCAAAAACTTGTTACGAATGCTCTCCGTCACACTACGATAGGCACACATCTCTACACCCTTCTGTGAGAGACACTTACCGACAAATGCGGCATTTTGACGTGAATCAATGTACATAGGTACAGTACATAAGTAGGATTCAAATGCTCTGTGTATCAATATACAGGGTGTTCCCTTAATGCGTGCAAAAAATTTAAGGGTGAG
>JAGDQP010053892.1:0-11612 GCA_022664845.1 Lepisma saccharinum
TCTGTATCTCCTCGTATAGGTCTTCGACTTCCTCCTCCGGGTGCGAGGTTGTTGGAGCATACACTTGTATAATTTCCATACTGTATCTCTTGTTAATCTTTATTACTACCCGTGCGATTCTATCTGAAATTCCTTCAATTTCTGTGATCCGTGACTTCAGGTCTTTATTAATTATAAAGCCAACGCCTGTCGCTTTTCCATTTTCTGTTCCTTTGAAGTAGAACGTGTGCCCTGACGGTAGTTCCAACTGTTCTTCATTCTTCCTCCACACTTCTGATATTCCTATGATGTCCCACTTAATTCTCTTAAGTTCACTCTGCAGTTCTTCTAATTTGTCGTCTCCTGCAAGTGACTGACAGTTGAGGGTCGCCATGTATACGTCCGTTCGAGTTGCCGTGTCGGTGTCCTGGCAGTCTACAGTCCAAACCCGGGCATTTTGACCCTCTGACTTCCTGCAGGACTGGCCGCTGCCGTTGCCACGTGCATTCCGTCCTCCGAGGCTGTTTCCTTGCTTGTACCATCATATGTAAAGAAAGGAGGGGTGCTGACATTTGACTCACCACGCTGTCAGCTAATGCGGTTTGGTGAGCAGCCCATCCATGTTCGTTCGCCAAGCAGTTGCTTGGGTACTAACAGGCCCCACGACGTGAACGTATTGATTGGACATTATGCGTCTACCCCGGTCGGTTCCCTTAAGTCTCAGCAGGAGGAATTAAGGGGTCTTCTCCCAGTTAGTGGCAGAAGCCTTTTGGGGCGACAGTCCCGGTTTGCCGGTACACTTCATTTTATCTTATCTTAGGAATCGCAGTTATTTTATGCTACTTTGAATATTATACATGCTGTTCAAAATTAGAATGCATTACTATGAGTATATCTAAAGACATATATTGATCCATTGCTCATTACATAATTGATAATAATTAGAAATATTTAATTTAGAGCATTATGATGAAGGAATATATTTTTGGATGAAACTAGATTTTATTTGCTGTATTCTGTCATTGTATTGCCCCAGTATACCAGAAAATAAAATACATTCCTATCGCTTTTCTATTGTAAATAAATACATTACATTCGCTAAATGATTAACTGAATTTGGTGAACACGACAAAATATGTGCTAACTGGTGAATGTTTGTAATAAAAAAGCAACAAGAAAAACGATGTCGTCAATAAAACCACGATTTTTTCACCTTGTGGATAATAAAATATTTTTTACGTTTTTTTTTCGAAAATTTCCGTTTTTTTAGCCTTTAAATCAGTAGACCCCCCCGACTCCTTCCCGCATCCTTTCCCCTGCACTATCCCGGGCTGAGAACTAAAGGCTTTAGAGTAAAAAGTACATTTAGCACACTGACATCCACATATGGTTCACAATAAAATGGCCTTGAGGCCACGGCAATTCGGTCAATGAAGCCGCGTGAGCAACAGTGGCTCACGTGTTGAATTCCCTTTTAGATACTTTTAGAAGCGCTATGAGTTGTTGTGGCACTGTGTACCACAACTCCCTATTCCCATCAACAAATGTGTAAATAAATTATATGTACTGTAGTAATTCATTTAACTTGTAATATATTACTAATTATATTGTTATGCATATATGCTAATAAGGTAAATGGTATTTTAGAAAAAAGCCCGGCCGGGACATATTAGGTGTTTAATCATATTAATATTTTGTTATTCTATATTAAAATTCTTATGTACTCAGTTTTTGTAATTGTTTAAAATATTTGTATGTACTTCTCAAAGTATCTTTCAGCTGAACCAGGAGAAAGTCGAAAAGAGCAGGGAGCCAGCGGATTTCTCTTCGGCCAGATTCTTTATATTCTTTCTTTATTTTTTCATGGTACAAAAAAAAGTCTGAGGGAGTGAATAGCTATTTTTTGCGCTGTTTTTGTTGTTGGCTTAGCTACCTTTGTTTCCTCTCCTTTGGTAGCCAGCATGGTCAGTGGGCTGTGTGCGTCAGGGAACATATATAAGCTTTAAATCCGATGTGGGGGAGGTGGCGATTCTCAGAGTAAATTTTGTCTTCGGACGAGCAGCATCAGGGGCCGTTGCTCGAGACCAGTAAGTTGCCGTGATGGAAATTCTCGGAGATTGAGAATACGGCGGACATTGCAGTATGAGGTATAGTATGAACATTACTGCTAAGATTTTGGAGGGACTCACTGGCTCTGTGTTCGATTCCCGTTTAATTCGGTATTAATTCTTTCGTGATCTCCGGATTCTGATTTGATGCGAATACGGGAATTCAATAATTTGTGTATTATTTGTTGGGACATGCTTAGTTTTGCTGCCGTGACCGGCCCGGGATTCTGCCAGATTTTAATTTTGAGGGGAATTAGAATTGAGAGTATTAGAAAGGGAGGCTACTGCCGCCTCTCGTGTCCCTGAGTCCCTTGTTAAAGTCGATTCTTACCGAATCGATGACTTTTGCTTGGGTATAAGTTAAATTCAGTAAATTTCACTCCAATCCATCCCTCATGTAGGAGCTTGAGAGGATATTAGAGGACCAACTAATTATTTAGACGCATATTACGAACAAGGTTGAGTTTGCTTTGAGAAATTGATGTAAATAATTAGTTGTTGTTTTTTTATAAGATAGGAATAGCTAGGGAAGCTGTCAGATTGGACATTTGAAATAATTTGTGAGTGCTCTGCTCAAAACTGTGCGTTCAACGAAGTAAGTCCAGGTTCGCAACCAGGCCGAAGGGGAACAGACAGATTTGATCAAAGCACCATATTTAAATTCATAGGTAAGCGAAGTGAGCTCATTACCGGCTCTCTTTTAGAGGAAAGTCTGAGAACTATTGCCGTTCTCAAATTTGGCCAAGAGTCTACTATCGACTCTTTGATAGTCGATTATCCTGGTAGAGCTACTACCGCTCTACACATGGTTGGGAGGAGTCGGTATGGTTTTTTTGGGTGGGCTTAAAGACACGATTTATTGGAGCACCGGAGAATCTTCGTTATATGAATTTGATCAGAAAATTAGAGCAAGCAAGGATTTCAGAAATAAATACTATTAATCTCTCTCAGAAAAACTTGTGTATCATTCACAATAAGAGCTTGATCCTAAGACCTCACCTTTATGAAGCACGTTCATTCTAATTTGAGCAGCATTGATTTGATTTATGTTATTTACAGCTCTGTTAAGTTCGTATCCTAACTTCGCCGCAGCCGAACCGTAATTTATGTATCTGCGAGGCAGGTATCTGGCTCCCGTTAGGTATTCTATGTGAAGTGTCGTGCGGATTGTATATCAGTCGGGAGGTGGGGGCAAATTTGAATTTCAAGTTTGTAGTAGATTTGGCTGGCGCTCGATAGGCATTGTAAACATGGATATTTATTGATTAACATTTTTCTCTTGTGTCATCTGAGGATATATGAGTTCTTATTCCTTTCTCTGAGCCAAATCCAGAGAAGTCGTGCTCCCAGAAGAGAGATTTGTCTGGGACGTCATCCGCTGATATTTACGAGGTCGAAGCTTGAACTCTTTTTTAAGGCCGCACGTAAACATACCTCAACAGAGTCACATAAGCAGTTTTTGTGCATGGGAGATAGTGAATTAGGTCTGGAATGTTAATGCATATTGCTTTGCTTCCCAGAATTCTTTACTTGGCTACAATGAGAACAGTTGAAAAACGAAACAATTTCTGAGCTTTCCAAAATGCATTATATTTATTCGACTTTGGATAATATTGTGAAATACGTTACAGTGAAATAAGCACTATGCTGCCAGCTGTCCCTGTTGGATCGAGGTAGTCGAGCGGCAGGGTTGTTTGTCGGACTCGGACTGTCCGAAGTCCGGACATTTTAGAGTCCGATGAAATGTTCGAACAGTCCGAGGCCGAACAGGAAGTGCGATTTCGGACAGTCCGAGGCCGAACAGAAAGTCTGATTTCGAACGGTTCGATTTTGGACAGTCCGAATTCGGACAGTCTGAGTCCGATTTTTTAAGAAAACAGGTTGAAAAGGAACCTCCAGGTTTTTTCTTCATCAGTGAGCTTCTGTCTGTACTCTGTAGTGTCTTTGCTAAAAGCCGATACTGAAAAAAAAACGTCTGGTTCCTCTTTTCTTCCACTCCCTCCTTCTTCCACTTTTCTTTTGTACTGTACTTGTAACCACATGCTCGCTTCAGGGAACTGAAAATGTCGAAGGAAACTTGAAATTTGCGTAACATGCATACATACAGGAGTTATTGCTACTTTCCTAAAAATTTATGGGTGCCAGAAATCTTTTTTTTAAACGTGTGGCAACAAGAACTCCTCCCTTTCCCTTATGTGTAAAAGAGAAACTTATATTGTTGGTGAATAGCAGCTTCTTTTTTAAAGAAAAAACGACGAAACATTGCCTTTACTCAAAATGAGTCATCACAATGCAATAGAAAATTAATAACATTGCTCTAGATTAAGAGATGAAGCGTGAAACAAGACAAGCACTTGTGTCTCAAGTTAAGAGGTTTCTGTAAGTGTCAACATTCATTTAACACATTTTTTCCTGCCCTCATTTGATCATTTGCTCCAAGTTTTACTTTATTGCATTGTTTTGCTGAGGCATTCTCCCATCCCTCCACGCAAGGCATGGCTACGATAGAGGGGGAGAGAGAAAAAAATTGTTCACTTTCCATCCTCCATCGTCAGAAGCAACGATAACGTCAACATAAGGAGACACTTCGTGCTCTTGCTCTTACAAAATCCAATCTTAAGAGCAAGTGCAAACTATTAAGTCAAAAGTGTGGTGCACTGTTACCATTATTGATAGCACCCGTATTAACAACAGTTGCAGTCTGTTAAATAAGCTGCCTGGCTACTTCGCAGTTTCGAAAAATGAAACTCGTTCCCGAACAAAAATATGCTCAAATGATTTCATCTCTTAAATCCAGTGAATCCCATCAGGCACGTTTAGACCAAGAAATACAAGATATATTGCAGCGCACTGATCTGATAACACAAGAAAAATGGAAATTGGATCAACAATTATTGCATCGGTACTTGGAACATACCCACAAGCACATAAACCAATAGCACTACCTCTTATAGACTCAGATCCAACATCATCACCAGCAAGCCAATCTTCGCCATTATTTCAATTCATTCTTGATTTCATCCCGAAAACACTAAGTCGAAAGACTGGAGTATTATTAAATCGCATGCAAGTATCCAATCGCAACAGTTTGGATCCAACGGGTGTAGTAACCATAGACAAAAAGTATATTCCTGGTTCCAACATTATTGATGTTGTCAACGAAGTGTTGAGAAAACGTGAACCCCGAAATCCGGTAGGCGTCCAGGCATTCAAACAATTGCTTCCTGAAATTAATACCCCAAAGAATTAATCAATTTTCAATTTTGTGCAGGCATTGTAAAGCAGCGGGGTTAAGCGGGATAGTGGGGTGACCCGGAACCTAGTCAGTTCAAATTGATGTAAAAGTTTACTTTTTGGCTTCATATTAAAGTTTAGGCTCCAAATGACAATTTCAGTCCGAGTGGACAATGATCAAATCTCAGGGGGCTACGGTCCCCTTTAGGGAAAAGGCAAAAATATTAAAATGGTTGTAACTTTCTAATTTTTTGACTATTTTAAAGAATTTTTGGCTTCATATTAAAGTTTTGGCTCCAAACGACAGTTTCAGTCCGAGTGGACAATGACCACATCTCGGGGGACTCTTCTGTATAGGGGGGCTACGGCTTCCTTTTGGGAAAAGGCAAAAAATTTTAAATGCTTGTAACTTTCGAATTTTTCGTTTATTTTAAAGAAATTTTTGGTTTCATATTAGAGTTTTGGCTCCAAATGACAATTTTAGTCCGAGTGGACAATGATCAAATCTCGGGGGGCTCTTCGGTATAGGGGGCTACGGCCCCCTTTTAGGAAAAGGCAAAAATATTAAAATGATTGTAACTTTCGAATTTTTCGTCTATTTTAAAGAAATTTTTGGCTAAAGTTTTGGCTCCAAATGACAATTTCAGTCCGAGTGGACAATGATCAAATCTCGGGGGGCTCTTCGGTATAGGGGGCTACGGTCCCTTTTGGGAAAAGGCAAAAATATTAAAATGCTAGTAGGTAGGCCCAAAACGCCCCCCTACCCCAGAGGGATGATCATTGTCCACTCGGACTGAAATTCTTATTTGGATCCAAATCTTAAACGTAATCAAAAAGTAAACTTTTGCATCAAATCGAACTGAAAATATGTTTTTACAAGGGACATGGGTTCTGGTCATTTTAAGTTTTTTGTAAAAGTGTTACTTATTTTGTTCACATTGGAAGATATGTGTGAATGACAATTTCAACCCGAGTGGACACTTGTACGGCGATAGATAGATGGCACTGGATGGATTAAGCTATCAGTTTAAGCAGTGTAAGCTTAGCAGCAATTTAAAAAGTCAGTTTCAGCACATATGTGTTTTGAAATCAGCAAGTAAACTAAGTCGAAGTTTTGAAGGGTAAATAAGAGTGCCCGGAAATGTGAGTATGGAAATTAGGCCTAAAAACTGTAGATATTATATTGGAGTAATCGAAAAATATTTTAACAGAAAAAATACACGGCAACTGATGGAAGAGAGCGATGTATGTGTGCTATGTCGTCAAGACACAGGAGAGAAACTTGTTTGTCCCATGGATAATCCAGTTACGGTGCGAAGAGAAGAATCATATGCAGAACTTGTACGCCTAGTTCAGCAGTTCAAAGATTACGGCAGCGAACCCCACCCAAATCTGGAATTGCCAAGTGCATCTGAAATGCGAGCAAGACGTGCATCATGACACCAGACGTGTCTTCAACTTTACAAAGCATCTGCTCTTGAACGTGTAAAGAAAAGGAACCTGAAAAGTTTATCAGCTCCGAAAAAAAGTTAAAGCGGGTAAGTGCATTTCGCCACGCCAATGTGTGTTTGTTTTGTAGTGCGGAAACAGGAGAATCAGATCATTCTTTTCACAAACTCAGCCTTACTACCGAAATTCATGTCAAAGCGGTTGCCTTAGGTGAGGACAGAATTGTCACCTGTCTTGCTGAAGGCGATCTTTTTGCAATTGAAGCTAAGTACCACCGAAATTGTTATATAATATTTAACCGCCGATACAACGAATTGGTACGGATGAAGGAAGCTACAACACCAGCGGTCACAAATATGGAAGGTGTAGCTGAAAATGAACTCTTGGAATTTATACGAGAGGAAATCGCTGCAGGGTGTAAAATTTTTGCTCTGCAGGATCTCACTGAATTTGTGAGTAAAAAATTGCAGGAACAAGATGTACAAAAAACAGTAAATCGCACACGTCTGAAGGAAAAGGTGCTTGATCACTTCCCTGAGTTACGGGAAGAGAAGGCCGTTCATGATAAAGTCTTTCTAATGTGCTCTAAAACAGCTCGACAGGTTATTTCGGAAGAAAGTAATCTCCAGAAGAAGAGTCGATTGCACTACTTCACGCTGCTTCACTCCTGCGCAAAAAACTGGTTCAACACAGTACCTTTCAGTTCAAAGGATCATTTCCTCCTGGTTTTGAGGAGTTATCCGTTCCTGCAGAGTGGAAGTATTTCTTCCGACAGCTGTTGTTAGGTCCTAAATCATCGCACATTCAGGATAACTGCAGGAAAGTCCTATCTGTCAGCCAAATATGCTGAACACTGCATGTTTTGGAAGCGTAAAGTATGAGCCTCCACTTCCGTTGTACGTGGGTCTCAGCACACATTTGCAAACCAGAAGCAAAAAGTTGGTCGAACTTCTGAGTAAAAATTGTTTGAGTGTCTCCTACAAAAGAATCATGTCCATACAGGTTTTGCTAGCAAAAGTTCTTGATGAGGTCAGCAGGGCTACTGGCATTGTTTGTGCCAGTAGTCTGCGTCCGGGCATTTTCACTATTGCCGCTCTAGACAACCTGGATCACAAGCCACATCATCATTCCATGGAACTGGAATTTCTATCTTCCAGTTCCCGACAACTGATAGCCCTGGAATGGAGAGAGGAACTAATGATCTTAGCTTTCGAATGGTAGGTTTACACTTAAGTGGCTCTGTTTTGCCATCATCATATACTGTAGTACCTCCTGTGCTCAGAAATCTGGTGGAAGAACCTCCAGTGAAAAATGTAGTGCCCATCTTGACTTCACTTGAGACAGAAGAACTGCGCCATGAGAAATCCTGGATTACGTCCGTGTATTCCACAATACATCAAGAGTTAGACGGAGAAGCAGCACAAGTCACGTGGTCTTCATACCATGCTTCTAGGAGTGATATCGTCGGGTCACCAGGAAAATGTACTGAGGCTCTACTGCCATTATTCCGCGAAAAGGCGGCTACACCAGCAATGATTGTACATGGTATGGACATAGTGGCGAAAATTACACATTATCTGAACCTTCATCAAACACCAGTGTTGGTTGTGGACCAACCTCTATTCGCCATTGCAAAACAAGTGCAATGGACTTTCCCTGAAACATTTGGTGAGGATAAGTTTACTGTCATGCTAGGAGGGCTCCACATTGAAATGGCTTTGTGGGCCACCATGGGAGATTTGTTAAGGGGTTCTGGATGGGCTGAAACCCTTGCACAGGCATGAGTAACAAAGTCAGATGCCGAAGCTGTATTCTTTCTGCGAGCAAGTGACCCAATGCGTACACAGTATGCCCACCAAGTTACTGTCGCAGCCCTTGACATCCTTATGAAGAAGGCTTATGAAAACCATGAAGGGGACATTACCATGGATGAGTGGTTTGCTGATGCTTCTAGAGATAAGTCAACAATACACTTCTGGCTACTTGTTCATAAGTATGAGCTACTTATACTCGTATTCATAAGGTCACACCGAGAACGAAAATTTAACCTCATGATTGCCACCTTGAGACAACTGGCTCCCCTCTTCTTTGCACTAGATCATCACAATTACGCCCGATGGGTTCCTGTCTTTATTAGAGACTTGGAATCACTGGCACCATCAACTGAGGAACAGTTTCATAGAGGACACTGGGTTATATCCAGAAGCAACCTTCGGTTTTCTTCAATTCCCATTGATTAAGCTCAAGAACAGGCGAATAAGGAAGTTAAAGGAGTAGGTGGAATCATCGGTATTACAGAAAGTCCCACAATGCTGGAACGCTGGATTCTCACAGGACCGGAAATTTGTCGCATTCTACATGATTTCACCTATGGAAGCAGCAGAAACGAGGAACATGAAGAACTGCGCCATCACGAAGAAGGACTTGTAGGTCAGAATCGTTTCCAAAGTCATATAACCGACCTAGTAGAAGCCATAGTTAACACTGGGAGCCCCTTCGAGGAATGCACTACAGAACTGGTATCGTTAGACAATCGTGTTTTTTCTTTATACCTTACCAGCAGGATTTATCCATGTGTTGGAAAGCACAGTACATCAAGTTTGAAGAGGAGGTCCTCCAGAAGAAAGAGAGGCCCTTCAAGACGCCTATTAGGAAAAATAATCTGCTACTTTTCCATGACCAAACACGTACTACAGCCAAACCTGAATCTGAAAGAAATGTAGAGCAATATAAGCAACGGAACGACCTGTATGGACAGGCATTTATTTCACTGGAAGTTCGCGGGGACAACTTGGAACAATTTTTCCGCCATGAACCCTGTTCATACCCACCAACACTTTCCACTGAGTGTGTTCTCCACACTTGTAAAAAGTCAGATTTGCTGACATGTCTTTTGGCAACAATTCCCACGTACAACGTAACTGAAGATGAGGATTTAATGGCACCAGATACGTTTAACTTCATTATAGATTATGGTGGAGCTCTTATTCATGGACTTCCTGGAACCAGTGTGAGAGGAAATTCATTTGATGAATACTTTCTTAGAGTGTTCTACCCACGAATACAGTACCAGTTGAGAAGGTCACAAACAGTACATGTTGTTTGGAATCAGTATAGTACGTTGTCCATCAAAGGTACTACAAGGGAGAAAAGAGGTCACGGCACTCGACAGCGTGTGTGCGGTTCCGCAAAGGTTCCAGGGAATTGGCATAGTTTTCTTTCACATTCGGATAACAAGATTGAGCTGATTTAATATTTTTCAGAGAAACTTATGGAAGTTTCCGGATGCCGGACAGCAAATGTATATATGTAAACGCAAGCGAGAATGTACTGCACGTAGGAAGTGACATTCACATGGGAGAATGCAACCATGAGGAGGCAGATACGCACATTGTCGTACATGCTCTCCATTTCCTGCAGAGATCTTCAGTGGGATTGATTCACACTGGAGACACAGATGTGATAGTAATTCTCTTGAGTAATTTCCACCACATGTTAAATGTCAACCCAGTAGCAGAAATCTGGGTGGCATTTAAAGCTGGAAAGCAGACAAGAATGATATTCATTAACCATCTTGCGGCAACATTAGGAGACACAAAGTGCAAAGCATTGGCTTGTTTCATTCTTTCACTGGGTCAGACAGCACATCGGGTTTTAAGTTTAAGGGAAAACGATGGTGTTTAAAAGCAGCGGAGACCATCAAAAATCTACAAGCTGATTTTGCAAGTCTTACTAGTATTCCATTTGAAATAACAACTGTGTTGGAAGATGCTGCCAACAAACTTGTGTGCCGAATGTACTGCAAAGACGAAAGCGATGGCAATGTTGATCACCTACGAATGAAGATGTTCTGCCTCAACACTCGAGATGTTGAGTGAATACCTCCCACAAGCGACGCTGTGAAACTACACCTGAAAATTAGCATCTTCCAAGCAAGCATATGGCTTTCAGCCCATAAACCGGTGGTGCTTGTTCCAGACTCCTGCATGTACGGATGGACCAAGGTAGACAAGAAACTTGTTCCAGTGTGGCGGACATTACCTCTGGCGAAGGAAGTGTTTCAACATGATGTTAAATGCGCCTGCAAAACTACATGTTCATCATGCTAGCGCAAGGAAGCAAAATTTGAATGTACGCTTGTGCAAGTGCAAATGTGCTGTTTAGGAAATGAAATTTTGTGACACTATGGATTTGAATTACAATCAATGACATAGTAAGATATGAACAAACTGTTTGATAAGTAAGATGTTTGATGTAAGTAGGAGGTATGCAAACTGTTTGATGAAACGGAAATAAACAATTTCATTCATTTATACATGTCGTTTCTTAATTTAGTAAGTGTGACCGTATGCATATCGAAAGGACATTTATATATAGGGTGAATTTTGTAAGAGTGACACCGTTAAATAAATCTAAAATGTAAAATGTTTAACCGTGCATATCTACCTGCTGTAGGGGGACGTCTTGTGTAACATAAACCATAGTAATTGTCTTACCAGTATTGCCAACTTAACAGAAAATTATATACAGAACTAACATAAAAAGTCAGATAACTCGAGAAAGTCTCTTATGATCTGATGTCAACCCCCTCATAGATCAAGACAGTATGTCATGGAGATCATTGTCTAATTTGTTCGAACTCGATATCAAGTAGTTTCCGAGATACAGAAAAATGTCGGAAAAGTTGGCAAAACTGCTCTCCTTCAGTTGTTTGGATCATCACTTATCATCCACTCATGGAAGTTCCTTTGTGTTTGCACTGTGTTCGTTTGGAAGGCAATAAGAACAATGTAGAGTGTATATATATATATATATATATATATATATATATATATATATATA
>JAGDQP010053893.1:0-13452 GCA_022664845.1 Lepisma saccharinum
GTGCGTAGTCAGCTTATCGGCTCCCATCGCCGTTGTATTCTGACTTTCTTGACTCCAATTTGCTACCTTTTTTTCCAAGTAGTTCCTGTATTGTTATCATGATGCTGGATCAATACCAAACATACTTCGAATCGAAGTCGGCACCGCTCGCGCAAAGAGCGGGAGTGTTAACCATATGGATATCCGGGAGCCCAAAAACCGCTTAACATATTTTTATAATATTATAAAAACAAATCCCGAATGAAACAAATGCTATGAAGACGGAAAGCTCTCCTTTTTTTTATTTCCGAACACTCATGCAAGAAAGCCGGCGAATCGTAATTAACAGAAACGAAAAGAATGCTCCACAGTTTGCAGTGTGTTCTTGTACGCAAAAAGTCCCAAGAAATAGCTCCTGAATAATTTTAATGTTTTTCTTCCTATTATTCTACCAACATACAGCCTTTTTCCAACACGAGTTCCGTCAGGTTTTCTTTCCACTTTTTCGTATTTTATTGAAAGTAAAAACAGAAGTCCGTCAAAACGTCCACATGCCCACCGAAATGACTCATGAGTTCATTCAACGAAAATAAGAACTGGGTCAAGCCTATGGCATAAAGACGGTCTGAGCACGAGACTGAAAACTTAGCCTCGATGTAGTACTATAGAATGAAATCTATGAAGCTCTGATTGGATATTGAAACAAACTTTAGAATAAACAGATGTCTCACTCAGTACCATCCTAACCTTCAAGCTAGTACATCCCATACTGACTGTGTCACCTGAGACTGACAGAGCAAATATTCTCATGTCCTAAAATATCCTCTTTAATCTCAGTATGATCATGAGAAGAACTGGATCCTTCAGCCTTCTCCCACAAACAAACCTTGGAAGCGCAATAAGCCACACTGTAGAACCTGTCCCTTTTTTTTATCCCAGTTTGATTTTCAAACAGCTCGTCACTCACAAATCATATTCTTATCAACGCTCTTGGAGTGAATTTATTTCAACCTTATTTATCTTTTACTCTGTAATCCATGTTTCGCGTTGTTGGAGACACCCAAACACCTCTAACCATAATCATCAACGACCATCTCTAATCATCCTCATCAACAACCACCTCTATTCCTCCTATTCACAACTTCTTCATCTCCTCATACCTGAACGCAGTTCAGATCACAGCAGCGCTTTTCACGAAAGGTTCCGTGTCAGTCTTGAAAATTCTAAATCCTGGTTCACCTGCTACGGTTAGAAAGAGATAGGAGCAGACGTACATTTCTATCCTCTCCGCCAACGATAAACCCGGCCTTAACTGCATCGTAATATCATGCACCCACAGTTCTTCTTCTTCCTCGATGCTTCATTTCCATCCTTCAATTTTTTATTATTTTTATTTTCATTTTATTTTTTCATTATTTTTCTCTTTTCTTTATTTGCCATTTCTTTTCCCTTCATCCTTATTATTGTTTTTATTTTCTCCTTCCTGGTGATTCCTTACCCTCTTCTTCGTCTAGGAAGCTTCTTGACTACTTCTATTTCTTACACACTTTCCTCGCCATTTTGTGCTTACTCAGGCCCCTTTAGGTATCTTCCTGCCACCGCAACCTGGTCACCCTGTTACCAGGCATTAGCTGGAAGCATTTCTGCCCGCTGGTACCAGTAAGTTCTGTCTGTCCGTCTCCTCACCTATTTCGTAAACACTCCTTCGGGAAAACGTTGCTGCATATTATAATTCTGTTCTGTCCCTTGTTCTCTCCTACCATGTGAAATCGCTTTTGCGAAACATTGCCGCTTTCTATTGCGTTTGTTAAATTCGTGTACGCCTGTCTTGCAAGTATAGTACCCGAACTGAGAACTCGAGTTGCTCATCAAGTGACACCTTAAATTGAAGCTAGTGACGAGTATAGTACACCTGTGAAATCCTAGCTGCAGAGCTCCAGAAATAAAAACGTTATGGCGGGTCAAAGTTCAAAGAGAAAGTGAATTGTATTGAAACAAGTCACAACGAAAGGCAGAACAAAAGTCAGAAGGACATGGTTTTGAATTGAAATGCGATTCATGTGAAGGAAAGAGGCACGTACAAAGTACTACATATTGACACAATCAATACGTAAGTCGTCAATGAAAGCGTGTGATAAGCATTTGCTCACAATGAGCACACTTGACAAAAGAGATGTTCTCACATGAGGTCTTGTAACACTCGTCACGTATATTAGAATCAAAACAATAATCCAATGGAGAAATCCAAGGCTCGGGCTCCTCATCCAAGTAGTCGCTTTTATAAAATGCAAACCTGATCATGTTGCGAAATCGTGAGGCGCTGAATTGGAAGAGAGTGAAGGACTGCATTCGTAAAATGTTATCCCGATGCCAGAGATTAATTTCCGAGGAAGCGATAACTGTGTCAGTAATGAACCTGATAAATGATTTATATGGACGGAAGAAGTAAACATCAAGTGGTTGGATGAAACCAGTGCAACCACCAGGAATTAAACGTTTGAACAGTGTTATATGATTAGGGCATAATTCATTTGATACGTTATCATCCTTATTTGCACTCCATGAATCCAGCAAAAGCAAGACTTTATCACGATCGGCAGGCAGGCTATTCCAGAATACAGAATAAAACTCTTTTAAATCACTTTTGTTCATGTTTGCAGTCTTTCCTGGATGGGACACTATGTTTTTGGGATCTTTTTGCTTATTTCCTGGAAATTGACCACTGCATTCGGATACAAGAACGTACATCGGACTCAATATTTCACCATCCATGGAAATAACCGGCATGATCATATATGAATGAGTAGTAGCACTGACTGATCCAAATGTACCTCTTACAACCACCGTACCTTTAGTCCTATGAGAGCTGTATGCATGGAGTTCCTTGTCAAATCGACTTTGATCAGCATTTAATACTTGACGAGGATTCAGGTCTTCTAGTAACGTAAGTTCTTTCATGGACGTAATAAATGTCGTAGATAAGTGATTTAATTCAGCCTCTTTTGATTTCCACGTTTTGCTAACCCTATGCGTGATAGAACGACTGACGATATTGTTTCTCTTTTTAAAATTAGACAGCCAGTGACGAGATGCCTTGAATTGTAGAGTATTATCCGGATCTAGTTCTTTACTTATCTGAAGAGCCAAAAAGCGAAGAGTCCTGTCCTGTATAATTGCACATCTCTCGACAATTTCTTTGCATTTATCGTGAACTGCTGCATTAAGTTTCTTATAACTGGGTTTTTGCTTTTTTTTTCTCATATTCGAAGAGGATGTTTTTCGATTGAATTAATCTATACTGTGACTTGACAGATGAAAATTTCCTTCGTTTCTTTTCCGGGTTCTCATTGTGTGTCCAAAACTTGTAAGCTGTTTCTTTATAATCATCGTCCAAGATGTGTTTTTGTTTTTGGCGAAGGCTGATATTCTTCACCTGAAGAAGCTACACGTGTCGGAGACTCTTGATGTGTTTGAGAACATTGCGATGTACTTGGTATTTCCTCATCAAAGACGTCATCACCGTAGTCTCCATCATCGCTTTCATCACTGTCACCAGCAAATCCAAGAGTTCTAACTTCTTCTATGATTTACATCTTGTCCTCAAGTATCTCCACTATTTGTTTGTACAATGAATCTGTATACCTATTCATTCTCCTATTAACAAATCCATATTTCTCATACAGAGCATGAACGATAGCACCTGCTTTCATTTTCTGGAACGAAAAGAAAAAAGACCTTTTATTGACATCAATAACAGGAGCAAACATGCACAAGGACATTCATACACGAATAAAAGAAAGCGGGATATCAGGCAGAGAGAGGGATATCATTCTACACATTACATTCATTGGGAGCAACGTACGACGTATTACCGTCGGGATAATCAGCAAAACATGGACATCACAAGCAGCTAAATTCGCTTTCTATTTGAACTTTGACCCGCCATAACCTTGTTATTACTGGAGCTCTGCAGCTAGGATTTCACAGGTGTACTATACTCGTCACTAGCTTCAATTTAAGGTATCACTTGATGAGCAACTCGAGTCCTCAATTCGGGACACAAACTGCACATAAGGGACACAAACTTTCACATAAGGGACACAAACTGCACGGAATGAACTTAGGCCTATGATTTGAGATGAATTATGAAACATTGTTAGTGAAGTTATATACATTATGGTGTCTATGAAAACTAAACACAGTTGTTAATGCGTTTGTTACTTTGTGTCTATTTAATTAGGCGGGTTATTTTAAACAATAATTAAGAAAATAATAAAAACTACGTTAATTTTCATCTTCATTTTTATGTTATGCCTAATTGAAAATACCGGTATGTTATAAAACAAAAGCAGGGGTAAAAACCTGTGGGCAGTGGGACCCAGAGAGATTAAAAGAAGAAATTGCAAGGATACAGGCAGGAGACATTTCGTAACCTAAGTTTATTTTTATTATTTTATTCGTCGCCTAGATTTATTTTTGTTTTTCGTTTTGTAAGCCTATTTTTGAATTCTACTAAAACTGGTCTAATCTTAGCCTATAGCTACTGTCTTATTTTTCAACTTGTATTTTTCAGTTAAAATAGGTGCTGAACATAGTCCATCATTTTTTAACTCTTACTTCTCCCTTACATTGTAACATTGTAGGTACTCTACAGTAGACATTACACAAATAATAAAAACTAAAATATAATATAGACTTGAATAGCTTAATTTCCTCCCAACTTCCATAATGCGACAGGTTGTTTACAGAAGGCAATTGGAACATCAGTCTTGATAGGGAAATCACTTTTAGTCTGGTTTTATGACATGCGGCGTATCACCCTTATAGGTGCGGAGTGTCACCCATAGCCTACGGGATAGACGCCGCGATGCAAGGTTTTACAAAAAAAAAAAAAATCCAACATCTAAGTGATGGATGATTCTACTAGTTTTGGGTGCTTGTCAGGAACATGACTGGTCACCATATTAATTAGGTATTTTTATTTTAAGTACATTATGGGTCTTAGAATAATCATTTTTTAAAAAAATGTGCGCAATGTCACCCTGATTTACCCTATATATATACTAGCGACAGAAAGTTTAGACACACAAAAGAAAGATGTACACTTTCTGTAAGTTATATGGCAATACAAGAATATATTGAAGTTAGTGCGTTCTAAATAACACTGAAGCAGTTCCGTGCAGCTATACTTATTTCTGATATTGCGCTATATGGTCCAGTATAATTGCAGTATAATGCAGTATATTGCAGAAAAATTGCAGTATAATTGAAAGTATCTGAAAAAGTGTTCGATTAGCAGTGCATAGAAGAAAGGAAACTAGGGCCCATGCAGATATGCGGAGGAGAGAAAGTCGAAAAATATCAACTGTGAAAACCTGTAATATTGCAATCATGAGTAAACGTAACAGAAGACCTCCGGCAGTAAGTACATGTGCAGAACTTACCCACATTCCAGTTTTAGCGTTTACTGTGAAAAGTCGATTACGAGCTTGGATTGTTTAATTTTATAGCCGTAAAAATATTGTAAAATGCAGCAAATAAACCTAAAATGCTGTAATGGACTCGAGAACACGAACACTGGATAATACATCAATGGAAGCAGGTAGAGTGGACCGTTGATTTCTAATGTGGGATATTTGGTTCAAATCATCGCGAATACTTTCGTCGTCGACCTAGTAAAAGAGTGGATAAAGAAGTGTAACTCCAATCAGAAAAAAAAACATGAGGACAGAGTAACGTTGTGAGGGTGTTTTTGTAGTAATAAGGTTGTAGATTTAGTGCGAGCGCGGGAAATACTAGAGAACTAAACATTGTCAGAGTATCCTTTCACTTAATAATGTCTAATGTGGAAAGTAATAAGTTGGCCAATGTTCATTCTACAACAGGGAAATGGTCTCAAACACACAACTCAGTTATGTTAAAAATATATTGATATATACAAGACTCAGGAGTGTTTTGATCCATGATTTGGCCTTACAGTCACCAGATTTATCACATATTGAATTGTAATGAGACAGACTGGACAGGAAAGTTGCTCAAAAGAAACTCGAACAATGTAGATGAACTGTGGCAATATGCATATCTGTTGACTGTCTGGGAAAAATTACGACATAGAACCTTGTAAAATTAGCTACACGAATGTAGCACGCATCTTTACTAGCGTCATCGAGGAAATATAAGGCTACTTTGATAAATTATTATTGTAGTGGAAATTTTATTATGCAGTGCCCTCGAATACAATTCTGTTTCTTAAACTTCAAAATATTAATATAGGCCCTGCTAGTGTTGTTGCTATCTTATATGGTCTGTAAACACTGCAGAGAGGATACCATACATCCAAATAAACTGACGTGGTGGCATTTGAAAAAATAAACGATATACCAAGTTGACAACACTGACAACCTAATGGGATAATTTCTTAAACTACTAATATTCACTGAATCCGACAACCTAATGGGATAATTTCTTAAACTAGTAATCTTCACTGAATCCGGGTTGAGTTACTGGTCTCCTACCAGGCGGCTCCCCAGGTGGTGGATAGGGGAATGCCGACCAGATATGGTGGGTACCAGAAATATTTCTCGGCGGACCAAAACCAGTACTGCTGCCTTGTAATTAGTATGGGGATCTAGAAAGGCTAGGGAAAGATAACACCGAACAAAAATATTATGGTGAAGAGAAGTAGCTTCACCATTACTACCCTGGAGATGAAGATGAATGATGTCGGCAAGGCTCAGAGATGGACAGAGGACGACATTTGTAATGTTTGCCTTTACTGGAAGGTCGTAGAGCTGACAACTTTACACAGCTAAATCATGTCAAGAAATATTAACAGATAGCACATGGATTCTCCTGGGATAAAATATCCTGGACGTAAACTCGGCCCTCATTTGGATCTCCGGGTGGGTACTGCTTTAGGGGACTCCAAGAACGGAATTAAGAAGGACTTTGGAATAGGAACAAGGAACGTACTAACGTTATACGAAACGGTCGCCCTTCAGGTGGCAACACGCGAGACCGAGAAGTACGTTCTGGACATATTAACGGTACAAGAAGCCTGGTGGGAGGGTCAATATAGCATCCGACAGGGCAAATACACTTTCTACCACGGGAGAACTGTCACACAATTTCGGAACAGGATTGCTCATTAAGGAATCCTAATTAATCTTGGCGGTTCAGCATAAAGAGTTCGTAAACGAAAGCCTATCATACGTTACGATACGTACTCGATAGTGCTACACGGTTTTAATAAATGTCCATGCCCCGTCCTAGAAGGCTGATGATAACGACAAAGATACATTTTATGATGGGCTGGAATTGTTTGACCGATTACGAAAATTCTATTAAGTGATTTCAACTCCAAGGTAGGCAGGAAAGAAAAATTTAGACCTACTATAAACAAAACAAGCCTTCACGAAACCAGCAACTAAAGTGGAGAAAGACTGATAACTTTCGCAATTTCAAAAAACCTACTATTAAAGACCACATACTTTGAACACAAATACAAAATGTACATGGATATCTACAGACGGCGAAATTCTCAACCACATCGATCACGTATTAGTTAATAGAGGAAGACACACCAACATAAAGTACGCTCCTCTGGGCTTACAGAGGAGCGTAAGGCGACACTGTCCATGATCACAAAAGTGACGGAAAAGCTATGATCAAAACAACTGAAATTCGAAGTTAAACTATTAAATACCTCCAGCGTATAAGCAGATTACCAACTCGAAATCTCAAATAGGTTCGAAATCTTAGCTGACTCGAGCAATAAGATGACAATAATGACATTGATGTGAGTTAAGCTCTGGGAGGTAATTCGTGATATAGTCAAAGGCGCAGAGAAGGTACTTGTAGGAGAGACGGAACACCAGGATAACAAGTTTTGGTTTTATTAATAAGGTCTTAAACTTCATGAAGAACGAAAATAAGCAAGGTTACGGTGGCTAAGTAATAAAAATAAAACAAATACAAACCATTACAATAACGCGACACGTAACGCCACACGTGGGTTCAGAAACAAAAACCGAGTATATCTGACGCAGAAGATTCAGGAGATAGAGGAAAACGGGAAGACAAATAACATTAGAGATCTATGGAAACGGGTAAACTCGTTAAGGAACAGTTACCAGCTTAGGTTAGGTATGAAAGTAACGAACGTGGAGATCTTCCGACTGAAATTATCGATGTGTTGAAAAGTCATTTCACCAAAATTCTTCATGTACAAGATGAAGAACAAACAGAGATTTGCAATCTATTCCTGTGGAGCCGTGGATACCCGAACCTAGCGAAATCGGGGTAGAAATTTCGATAAAGAAATTGAAAATTTTCAAATTACAAGAAATAGTATTCCAGACGAATTAATTAAAGCATAAGGAACAGCACTAATCAAGGACCTAATGAATTGATAAGTGCTATATGGAGAGAGGATGAGCTTCCAAAGGAATGGAAAACATCGTTATAGTTCAAATTTATAAAAAAGGAAATAAATATGACTGTTATAATACCGCAGAATCTCTTTACTCCAAACAATACTACAAAGTATTGAGTAATATAATGATAACATAGCTAAATGTATACATAAATGAAATATTTAGAGATAACCCAATATAAATTTAGAGGAAATAGATCCACGTTGGACCAGATTTTCTACTTAAGATAAATCTGAGAGAAGAAATTGAATAAAATGGGACTGCTCACCAGCTATTCATTGATTTTGAGAAACCGTATGATTCTATCAAACGGAAAAAGTTATAGAGTCTCCTAGTGTGATTTGTAATTGCTAAAATACTTATTCAATATTTAGGGTGTATCTCAACGACGCCACAAGCAGAGTACAAGTAGGTAATAATATGTCAGATAGTTTCAAGATTCACAGGGATGTCTTATCAGCATCACTGTTTAACTTTGCGTTAGAATATGTGTTCTAGAAACAAATAAGCACAAAAATGGACTAACTAAAGTTGAACTTTAAACCAACTGTATGTGTATGCGGATGATCTAGATTTAATAGTGTACGATTTAGACTCCTACGAAGTAACACCGAGGTCTTAGTAGAAGCTTGCGATCAAATAGGACTAAAGATAAAGATGGAGAAAACAATATACTTAATAACAAACCGAATCACTGAGAATGAAGGGAGTAGATACTTAAGACTTAAGAATGAGAACATAGAGAAAGTAAACAAATTTAAATACTTGGAAGCATATGTAACAATAAAAAATGAGGTCACGGAAGAAGTAAAAAGTCGCTTAGTATCGGGTAATGCATGTATCTATTCAGTCGAGAAACTCCTAACCTCGTAATTAATATCAAGAAAATTGAAATTGGAAATATATGGAACTGTTATTTTGTCGGTGATACTTTATGGTTGCTAAAGCTAGAGTACGATCCTAGCAACGAATGAACAAAAACTACGAGTGTTTAAAAATAAGGTTTTGAGAAAGACATACGGGCTGAAACGGGACGAGATGACTAGAGGATGGTGGAGACTGCGTAATGAAGAACCCCACGGACTGTACGATTCACCTGATGTTACAAAGACAATGAAATCGCGACGACTATGATGGACAGGACATGTAACTCGAATGGGGAAAAACGAAGATTGTATTGTATCTTGTTTGGAATGCCGGAGGAAAAGAGACCATTGGGAAAGCCGAGACGCCGTTGTGAGGACAATATTAGAATTGATCTTCGATAAGTACGAGTTCGTGATGAAAACTGGCTTAATCTTGCCCAGGATATAATCCTCTGGTGAACGTTTATTATTGCGACGATGAACTTGTGAGTTCCGTAAGTCATAGACTAAGAGTAAGTAAACTCATTGCATTGTTACAAATCACCTCCGAAAATTAAAATTTATTTTAATGTATTTTGTTTTATATATTGCGAAATATTCGTTGTACTTACCATTGATAGGAATTGATTTAGTCTGAACGCTGGAAACTTTGTAACTCAAAAATGAAGTGGAATCGGACCCATGTTTATATGGACTTTTCCTTGTTTTGGTGTCAGGAATTCGTCTATGAAGTTTGTCCTACATGTTAAGGTTCACCCTATATATTGGTCAGTTTGCAAAATGGCGACTCCCTAACACCAGTCCTCTCTGCCTATCTCCTCTTCTCTTACGTGAACATGCTTATGCCAAATGTTGCCGTTTTGTTTTGTATCACTTCATATCACTGCTGCACTTTAACGAAACCTTCCAAGTCAGCATCTTGAAAATTGTGAATCCCGACTCACCTGCAACTGTTGGAAACAGATGAAAGTAAACAGACATCTCTATCCTCTCTACCATCCAAAATCCCAGCCTATATTTAGTCTTTGGGAGTTAGCTAGGCACTTCAGCCAGTAAGGATTTTTGTGCACTCCCCAGATCTAACCTTATTCTAGCTCTAGGTCTTCTACAAGCTCTAGGACTTTGGAACAATTTTAGCGAGTTCTGCATCCAATGGGTCGGGCCACTCGAAGAGTTCATATCTCTTCCTCACAAGAGCTGAACATTCGAGGAGTATCTTGTAGTTTCGGTGAACTGCCCTCACAATCAACAAAGGGAGTAGTTTCGGTATATCCTCATTGTCTGTAGGTGTTTCCTGAACTGACCATGACCAGTTAGTAATCCGATTTATCCCCTGCCTAAATGTATTAGGGATTTTGTCTTGAGGTGATTGGACTCCTTAATTATTATATTGGCATGTCTTAGACTGGAGAATTTTCCCATTGCCTGCGGTGTTGTTCCTTAACCCATTGATGAATCGCAGTTTCAACTGAAGGTTTGCTTATTGCGCAGTATGGTTCTGGACCATTGAAGACTTGCCTTCTTTAGCCAGATGGTCGACTTCTTCATTCCCATAGAAACCGCTGTGTCCTGGTATCCATCGTAGTTCGACCAAGTTACTTCGAGAGAGGCTTTCTATGGTTTTACAGCATTTCCAAACAAGTTTAGAATTAGCGACATAGCTTTATCTACATGTAACTCCCTGCAGCTCAGTTCTTCTTCCTCTTCTTTTTCTTTGGTCCTTCCTTGTACCATTCTCTCCTTCCTTCTGTCTCAATATTCACTTTTTTATTTTTTTATTCTTTTTGCACTTTCATCTTCATTATTATTATTATTATTTCTCCTCTCCCACAGGATATTTACCCGCTTTTTACATTCTTTTCTTTAGTTCAGAATGGGTCGTGGTGTCCTCAAATCTTGCAACGTTAATTTAACTTATACAATAATGAAACTTTGCATAGCGACATAAGTCGGGTGACAATACAATATTCCATTGTTACTTTCATATATTTATATATTTTAAAAGCATATTATAATACTTTTTTAATATGGAATTCTTTATCCTAAAATAAATACTATCCCGCAACGATTTTGGGTTTAGACTAGTTACAAAACACTTTATTATTTGAGTGACAAGATCAACATGAGAAAAAGTTTCCAAAGACCGAAATAACTCAAAAAAAGTAATAAACAAACTTTTTAAAGACACACTTTTCTTAAACAATTCGTACTGAAAGGTAAAAAATAATTTTATGTGTAACTAAACAGAAAAGTATTTGGCTCGCCAACTCACGAACTTATATAAAGTGACTATATATGAGAGACTATAAAGGAGGCTAGTGGTTTCACTTTTCTATTACTTTTCAATACTATTTCACAACTTAAGTGGAAAAACAGAGTATCCCACAGTACTAGTGTTTCGAGAAAATACACAATTTGTTTTTTAAGTTAGATATTCTTTAATATGCAGTATTAGTTTAGCAATATAAACTGATGTTTGGAATAGTTTACAGCAAATAGCTACCCTCATCAGTCACTTCCTTTGTTACAAAATTTATCTGTTTGTGTCATCATGTCTCGTCAATTAATATCCTGCACAACTTAATATTTTCGTTTTTTCTCCTAATTGCTGAACCTGACGGATATGTAAAATACACTTGGAATGTACTGTAACATTTTTATGAGGATTGTATGTATTGCTTGCTGCATAGACCTATCGTGATACTTAACTCAAACACCGTTGCTCCAAGGATGTCGGCTGCCCACATTTGCTGAAAATTCGTACTTCTCCAAGGCTAACATTCAGAATGTGTGTATCGAACCTGGTTGTCTTCCTTGAATCTCATGCACGTAGCTTCTCTGATGTGTACTCCTCTTCCATCAAGGATTGTGTGGTTTATTGTCAGAAGACGGAATACATTGGACAAAACCTTCACCTTATCGGTCCTCATCTTCACTGCCCTAAAAAGATTCTTTTTTCTTGTTTTCTGTATTAGCGTCACTCACCGTGATGAAGGGTTAACAGGCTATGTTTCCCGTTTTGCCCTTTCAATAAAAATATAACCTAATTAGCATCACATGGAAAGAAAGTGTAGCCACGTACCAAGATCTAAGCTCGACTGCAAGGAGACCTTAAAGCTCCAGCAGATTCATCCATAGGGTGATCCTTACTGAGATTTTATTTTCTCTAGTGGAAGAGTCACTGTAGATCACTAAGTTACGTCTGCCGTTAAGTTCTTCTCGGAGATTTCATTACTAGCAGGATACAGTTGCCTATTTCCGCATTCCCTAGAAATGCCACAGATTCCTGTCAGATGCATATAAATGTAATGCTTGCTTTTAACTCTACATCAATTGTCTTCATGTAGCGTCACCATTCACTCCTACAACATATAGAATATGTTTTGTCCGCCACCTGCTTGATTGTACATCACTGATAATTTTAACAGAGTGCATGTCACGTTTACTAGCATTATCCTTCCATATTTTTTCATTATGTAGATATGTTTTTGCTTCGATGTTGAGGAGCGTTGTTTTTGCTTCGCTGTCACATCAACTCAATATCTAGTACTCAGGGTACGAATTACGGCCGGGGATGGGGGGACAATCTCTCTCTGGAATGTATTTATCCCTGGCTGCTAACTAGAATTCACTATCCCAGGGGGGATCATATTTTCCCCCTCTAACACGTTATAGCCTTATTTTCAAGAACTTACAATGTGACTCATACACTGCAAAAACTGTACTTCTGAATTGGGAGTACAAAATTGGAAGTTTTTGATTCTAAAAAATTGGAAGTACATTATACTACCTATTTTTCAGAGGCAGTGATGGACCCAGAGATTCATATTTTACCTTCGTTTTTGTTTCTATTAATCTGTTCCCCCTTGTTATATGAGAATTACATTAATTTTTGTGAGCATCCAATAAAGAAGTAGGAGAAATGTGGATACTTTCTTCTAAATGTATGGAAATTTTAGAGAAATAAAAACCAAAAAAGACCGAGGGCCGTATCAAAAATAGCACTTTTCTGTTAGGCTATGGCTTAAGAAATGATTAGAGCTGTCGCAAGAGTCATAGAAAAGTCGGGGTATTCCGGTCTCTGCAGGACAAAACCTGTAGGGACCCTGATAATTAATTTATGAACTTTATGTTCATTTGCACCTTTCAATCGCTAAAGGCAGTGAAAGTCT
>JAGDQP010053894.1:1563-13451 GCA_022664845.1 Lepisma saccharinum
TAAATAAATACGTAAACTTGAAGAAAAATACTGCACAGTTCAACAAACTTTTAATACTTGATAGTTCAAGAAACTTAACGAAAACACATTTCATATAACACGGTAGGATTAGTGAAATACGAGGGGGGGGGGGGACAAAACTGGTGGGCGGATCCGTTGTGGCATATGCTTCTGCCGCTAAATGCTTTTTGCTGGGACCCTTCCGCATCAGTCTACCGACCAGCGTTAACGAGTGAAGTCGTGGTACCACATAGTATTTTTTTTTTTTTTGTTAAGCTCCTCTCGCTTATCCTGCGATTTTTGTGATGACAAAACTTTACGAGGGTTTTTCCCGCTTCGAGGTCAGTTGAAGACCAACCTCGCTCAGGGCGACCCTCGACCTCCCCAAACGGGCGGAAACATCACCAGAATTTGTGGACTGATTATTGAAGATCGTCGCAGAACCACTGACGAACTTGTTCATTTGTTTGGTGCGCTCTGGAGTTCCTGCCAATGGACTTTATGCAAGGAATTGCACATAGAAAGAGATCTAGTAAAATTTAAAACCTTGATTGTGAAACTATTTTTAACCGAGAACAACACGATCCAGCTTTTCCACCCGTAATATTAACTCGATCTTGCTCCAAGTGGCTTTGTTTTATTCCCCCGAATGAAAAAAACGAGGGAGCCATTAAAAAGGTGTCGGCCGGGTTACGGAGCGGTCTGCGGCGGTAGGCCATCGGCTCGAAGGTCCCGGCAGGGGCATAGGTGTGGATATTAACAGCTAAAGGGCGAATCGTGACGGGTCGAAGTCCATTGAAGTCGGCCTTTCATCTCTTGTACATTTGCATAATCTTCCATTTCGCCAACTCTCCTGATAAACAGCACCTGCTCACTCGCAGGAATGTACATATCCTAAACAAGTACCTTACCGCAAGCTTACTTTCTATGAGACTCACTACATTTAGTCGAGAGTTTCCTATCTAACTGCTAGATTTTAAAGTGTGAGTTGAATACAAACGAAATCTACTTTAAATTTACAATTAATTTTTCATGAACTGAACTGCTTTGGCTTAGACCGGGAAAGGAAATTGGAGAGGATGCGGGAAATACATCGGTCATAGTTTACTTTGATGGTACCATCCAGCAATCATCCTGGTATGACTGTGAGAAAACCTCTCAGTCTGGATGGCCGGCCGCTTTAATGTAACAATCCACACTTTAATCCTTGTAATGGGGATCACGTAAGCCTTGTAATAACCCAGCCACGACCGTTCGGTTATATGCAGGCGATTCCGATATCAAATTTTAGGGTTACATGATTACTCACAGCAGACCTGTCAAGGTCAACCTAGATAAGTTTGAATGCGGGAGGTTTGCTAACTTGAATGCGGGAGGTTTGCTAACTTGGAAGGGGTAAAAATACTTGACCTTGCGTGAGAAACTAAAAAAAACATGCCAAAGAGTTACAACACACACGTTAAACCTTATAAACCACAGAATATCGAACGCATTGTGCGTGAGAGTTGACAGGTCTGTCACAGGCACTAAAATTTGGATTCTAGTATCCCACAGGAATATCTTGCCTCGCATACACAATAAAACACCTGTAGAAATTCTGCAGTGTCATTGAAATCCACATGATTACTTCATAATCGTGCGTTTTTATACTCACAACAAAAGAAACATAAAATTTGAAAAGACTTACAAGAAATCCGCTATTGACTCCTTTTTGCATTTGTAAGAAGACTGTCCATCCTTTACGTTAAAATAATATTTCCGTTGCTCTTTTCTGCTAACACACATCATCCAAGGCTCTGAAAAAGATAAAAATGCAATAACAACAAAAAGACTTTAAATGAAGAAGAAATATATCAGTAACTGTGAAACGGAGAGAAAAATTTCACCAAATTTTGCTAATTTTAGAGTCAAGGTCATAATTTTCCCCACCCTATCACACCATGAGGAATTCAACTGTGTACGGTATCGCTCATCTCTGTCTGACTTGTAGTTATTGAGATCTTGGAGGGGGACAAATGGAGAACGCTAAGCGACTGAAAAGGACGGACCTGCCAAGCTTTAGCATCAAACTCATAGTTTTCCCCACCCTTTCAAATCACGAGGAACACCAACAGTGTCTGGCTCCTTTTCTTCTTCTTCAGACTTGCACTTACTGAGATCTAAGAGGGGGGAGGGGGACAGATAGACATACAAACAACATATAAAAAATACATGGGCATAATGTAGAAAGATAAGCAAATGAAATGGATCTGTCAGTTTTACAATCAAAGTTATAGTTTTCCCCACCCTTTCAGACCATGAGGAATCCAGCGGTGTATGGGTTATCTCTGTCCCCTGTAGTTACTACAACCCAGAGGAAGCAGACAGACAAAGAAGACCGCTGGATTCATTCACACAGAGGTGCTAACAAGCACCCATATACAGTGAAACAGGGGGGTTACATGATGACAATTCAAAACAGGATTATCCCAATACAAGAAACTACAGAAAACATCTTGAAAGAAGCAATCGATACAGAAGGTGTGACATTAACAATGAAACCAAAGAATACAACGGAAGGATGTGTCACACTCGCTAACTTCGAAACCAATATACATAATAATGTAGCAAAAATCATTCATCAGCAGATAGGGAGAAATAGCAACCTCAAAGCAGACAACGCACTACTTCAAATATAGTCCCAACGAAATCTCGGAGGATGATAGACACTTTTTTTTTCTAGGATCGCGAAATAAGAACAAGACAAAACCTTCAAAGCAAAGAAATCAGACATCCTTCTGTTAGAAAAAAACAAACAAAGTGGCTCTCCGAACAGACATCGCAATTCCTCTAAACCAAAACCTACAAATATCGTACGCTACAAGATAAACAAATACTTGGAAGTGAGCTCCCAAATCAAACAAATGTGGAAACTCAAGTCAGTACATATATGTTCCATAATTCCAGGGTGCGTACGATATCTGAGGACATGACATGTGTAGCCCATAACTTTCTTGCAACTAATGTATATGCGTTATCGTTCCAAGTGCATCATGGCCGAATATAACTTGACGCATTACATGAAGAGGAGCTCTCTGGTTATTGCCGTCTGGGCGGAACACGGTGGTTTAGAGATTGCGACGTTTCGGAAGCTTCCAAAATGTGGCTCCTGTATCGAAACAAAAACAGCATGTTCAACTTTCGGACACTATCAGAACACCCGAGTTTATCCAGCACATGCAGAACATAATTGATGATAAGGTCCGAAATTGCAAGACGACCATCGCGATCGATCTCCAGATTTTTAAGGGAGCAATCAGACGTGTGGTGTACGAGGACCTGCGCTACAAGACATATGCGATGATGAGGAGAGATCACTTCATGTTTGCGTGAACACAGGAAACTTGCCTGCTTCGTGCAAAACGGTTACTTAACAAGGTGATGAACCAAGAACATGGCATACTTTGCTTATAATCTGATGAGAAAAACTTCGGTCAGACTTAGGACCAAATCGTGAACAGACGAACGCAATTCCTTCAGATGGCCCCGGGGGTTACGCACATCAGGTTTCCAGTAACGGCGATGGTGTTAGGAATGATGAACTGCGAGGAATGTATCATGCCACCCCCACTTCTTTCAACAATGTCTTCGCGTTATTTCTGCTGTCAACATTATGGTGCTAAAAATGGTTTTTAAACCATGGATAGACAGTGTGACCAATAGACGACTGTACGTGTTTTACCTAGACTCAACATCTGCCCACACGGCTCATAACACCCAACAATGGCTGTCCTAAAATTTAAACGATGATGTGACACCAAATATGTGGCGTTTTTGAAATAAACATTCCTAAAGCAGCATCGCTTTTTTGCAGGGCGCCATTATCCGGATAATGTCCGAAATGAATAGGAACTCCTTAATTCGCACATGTCGACGCTTCAGGGTCCGTATTGAAACCGTCGTTGTAGCCCCAAGGTGCTTTTTCGAATACACATGTAACTGAACTACTCTTGCATATTCATACGCATTTTCATCACAATATACTTGGAATTCATCAGAGAGAGCTGTTTTATTTTGTACGCACATATGTCCTTAAATGCCCTACGCACTCTGTATATCGACAACTGGTATTCTCCCCAAATCAACAACGGATTAACTGCAAGCCCTCAACATCAGATAGCTGGTGTCCTCAGCTAAATGATCCGTTAAGTAATACAATCAACACGTAGAAAATGCACATAAAAAATTATAACAGAATAAGCTAATAGGATTAAAAAATGTGTAATAAGACGTTTTAGTAGTATGTCACCCTTACCAGTCGCAGTCAAAAAAGGAGAACGTCTTGTTCGGTACAAAGGTACATTAAAATTAAGTTTTTCAATAAAATAATTACAGTGTTGTTCATTCGAGAAAATTTTACGAAAATTTTCTTCTTCTTAATTCTAGAGGTTCAATGCCAAAGAAATCACACTAGTAGTCATAATGATAGAAAGAAAAAATATGGTAAATTGAATTTAAAAAATGTTAATCTAAAAAAAGCACCTTTGTACAGCTTCAACTTTGTCAGACATGATTTTGAACAGATTATTCCACACACTGTAGGCATATTCTAATCTAGTTCGAACCAAGATTGTGTACAATGTTATGAACGTGCTTATGTTGTTGAATTCATACCACTGATTAAACATAAAACCAATTAGCCTGAGAGACTCACCAATAAGACCATTGATATAATTATTAAAATTCAAGTTAGAATAAAAAACCAAAGCCTAAGTCCTTAATAGATTCGACTTTCTTTATTTCAATATCTCTCACTTTATATGAGCTTGAATAATATTGCGATTTTCACGTAAATCTTATAAATTTAGTTTTCTATATGTTAATTTGCATTTTGTTTCTAATACACCACTCATCAATTTTATCAATGTCTGTTTGAAGAAGGTAATTGTCTGTAAGGTTATCGACTTCTCTAAATATCTTTAGGTCGTCAGCATACAAAAGTAAATTAGAATTTCTAATTTCACCACATAAATCATTGATGTAGATACTGAACAAAAGAGGGCCTAAAGGCGAACCTTGAGGTATGCCATTCTTGAATATAGCTTTTTCGGATATAAAATTACCAAGTTTAATACTAAAGGTTCTAGCAGTCAGATAATTCTTGAACCAACTGATAAATGCTGGCAATAAAGTCAATCCTCGAAAGTTTATTCAATAAGATGTTATGATTACACTATCAAAGGCTTTGGCAAGATCAATACATCACATTGCGATCTAGTGGCAATGCACCCTTGGATAAAATTTGTTAAAACACATATTTTAGTTGTAACCGATTTGTCTTGAGAAAACCAATGATGTTTATCATCTAATTTTAGTTTCAAATTGAACTGCAAGTATCCACAAAAAACGGTCTCAAAAATTCTGGCCATAGGATGGTAATAGGTCTATAATTGGCAAGTAAAGACCTATCACCTCCCATTTATGTAGGGATGATATAGGCCTCCTTCCATTGGCTTGGATAAATATCTTGTCTCAGGGAGTTATTGTACAAATCCACCAATGTTGGCACAAGATACTAAGCACAGCCCTTAATGACATCGTTGGGGATATAATCGGTTTCCAAAGCAGAGTAGTTCTTCAATATCTTAACTGCTACAAATACATCTTTTTCTGAAATTTCAATTCTTTATTCATCCAAGGTTTGTACATTTATCCTTTTCAAAGGTAACTCTTGGGAATAATGTTATTGAAGATACTATGAATGAAATCGTACAAGTTGTTAGTGCACATCTGTACGCGAGAGTCAAGTTTAGTAGTAACACTATCAGGCAGGCGCCGGAGGTCTGAGACAATACCATCAAAATTAGCTTTTGAATAATATGTACTGATTCGGTATATAGTGAGAACCTTCATTTAATACATTATTATCATGACCTTTGATAAGAAATATCGAGTGATGGCGGTCTCGATAAATCAGTTCGGGAGGATTATAAACTATAGATTATTGTTCTATGTTAGTAAGTAAATTATTCCAGATAGAAGACTTTCCAGGTCTTTACCTGTTTCAGCAATCACTTATTTCAGACGTAACATTTGTGCAAGTTCTAGGATTGTTTGCGACTTTTGTTTAATATAGAACTATTTGGAGAAAATCTCTCCTGATTCCCAATTTATGTCTGGACTGTTAGTGTCACCGGTGAAAATTATTTGCACTTTCTTGTTAATAAAATGATTAACAAACCAGTTACAATATTCTGCAAATATTTGAGGTTTAGTGTCAGGAGGAAAGTAACGTAAGGATAGCTCTATGTCAGTCGATCCTTGTACATTAAAGCAACCAAACTATTATGTCTAGATACTCGAATGGTGTGGCAACTAACCGAAAATTAAACTTCTTTCCTGACTAATAGTAAGCAACCGCCGCCTTTAGTTCTCTTATTATCTACCAATGATCTATCTTTTCTAAACACATCATAATCACTACGCTGAGTAAGATATTCTCTATCACCCTTAAACCATGTTTCACTAATATATAATCAGTGCAATTAAGTTATAATCCTGTATTAGTTGCATATATTTCGTGTTTAATCCATTAACATTCTGCAGGTAAATTGTAATTTCTACCTTATTATTATTCATAATGAATGAATAAGTACCCTTGTACACCTTAAGGATTCGGTACAGTTACCGCCTTATTACTATCGAACGAATGTAGTTTTACAATTTTATCCTCCAGTAGGTTGCCGTAAAATCTGGTGTAAAAAACACCTTCCGGCCAGAAATAAGGGTTACCTATAACACTGTAATAATCTGTTGAAACCTGTATATAAAATAAGGAATAACTCTGATGTTTTGTTTCGAGCTGAACACATTTGTTAACCTTCATTTTAGCACTCTCATGAATATATTCTACTACTTCATCACACAAAACATTTGGATCTAATCTTGTTACAAATAGCGCCCTTGTAGGGTCAGACCTCTCGTGTACTTTTAATTTGTTTGACATGTTAAGACCTTGCTCTAAACCTGTTTTACTCTTACTGTAAGCTGGTCGATTCTCAGAGTTCTCGTTAGATTTGTTGCTTGTTTGCTTCCGGTTTTTATAGCTCACATCTTTCTACTCATAATCAGTGTTATCGGCAGAACGCTCGGTTAACTCTGGTGTATTGTGCACCCTTGTATCTACGAGAGGCCCTTGTACCAGTGTGATTACTGCTTGATTCGTGTCCACTGTTTCGGCATATGTTTTCTTTTTATTCATGTTTGAGAGAGTGTCAATGAGTTTACAATTTTCTGCTTTCAGTGAAATAACTTCGGCTTTCATTTCATCATCTTGAATCGCCATGTCCTGCAGTTTATCAAGGATTAACTTCATGTTTTCACTAACAGTAGTTGAACAACCACAACACTTAACTTTAGGAACTTCAACGTTTTCACTCGATAAGGAACCACTGCTTTCATAATCAGATTGAATACCTGAAGCATCATCTTGAATTACAAATCTTCCATTTGAAGACCTTGTAGTATTGTCATCTCTGCCACGGGTACATTTGTAAGAAGAAACTCCATTGTTCATGAATATATCGTACTCGGTTTTACCAATTTTCAAACAGTTTCTCAAATGAAAAAGTTTTTGGCACACACCGCATCCTAATATCATGTGCTTTCCAAAGAAAGAAGCGGAGCAGAGACCACACACGTCACCACTCTCGGCGCCATCTTGCCAAATAAAAATAATAATAGTAGAAAAGAGAAACTTTGGTAAACTTTGCATTTTGGTAACTAATCAAATCGGCCTATCTCGATTCTACTAGAGTGTAATTGTTAAGTTTTAAAAGCGACAAATATCCATGCCCCGGCAGAGATTCGAACCCAGAACATTGGAGACGCTGGCCTGTGGCCTCAGATCATATGGCTACTGCGGTCGGCAAAATGATGATGATATAAATGTATATTAAAAATTAAGAAATTCGAAAAAGTCAAGGTAAATGTTAGTTGTATGCTGAATAAGGAATCTGAATGGGAATACACAAAGTAGTCAATCAGGCAGGGCGAATGACAACCAATAGTTTGTTCGGCCTTTGTCTATGATCTCGAGTGATTCCCAAACTTCAAAACGAACGTGACAACAGAAGATTTTTTTATTATTGGCGTCATACGGAGTGTCCTATCATGTTCTTATTTTTATGGTGATAAACAACAAGTGGGTCAAAGTTAAAATTGGCTACATCAGAGTTCTCAACCTTTCAGGAGGTCGAGGCTCAGCAAAAATGTGTTAAACACTTTCTGATCCCAACTGATGATCTTCTACGAGGCGAAAGTTAGAGTACAGTCCTCTATTTTGTAATAAGATACTTATAACAGGCACATACTCTCCGGAAGTGAGCACCCATAATTTTTTCACAATGAACCTATTTTTTAAAATGGTTTTAAGTAAAACGTATTTTGATGTTCCTATGAGGTGGGCAAGTTGCCAAAAGCATACAATATTAACGATTTTTTTCAGTGTCTTCTTTCATATATGGCACGTGATGAATAATTACTTTATATACGCTTTAATTTATGGTTTATAAGCTTTCAAATGACCTATAAACCATTATTACGATATTATATTTAGGTGATATACTGAAACCGTTCAACACGAAATTTATACATTCCATTACCTTTGTATAAAATGTTTTGATAAATCCATATTCGTCTGAAACAGGAGACTAGTCGACCTTTCTTGTCGTCTGGTAGGTTGATCGCCAGGATGTTGAGAAATATCGACGTACACAGTAACATTTATTTTGGTTGGTATTTATTTTATCAGTTGAAAAAAGACAACGAACGGAGATACAGGGAGTTAAAAACTGTATTTTGTAAAGATTTTTGAATGAACACTTTTCCTCGTCACCATAGAATTATGGCTTGCTTAACTATCTTATTGACATACGTTACTGCGCTATATAATCATATAAAAAGGTTTGGTCTACAAGCTCAGGGCTGAGAGGAAGGATGGCAGTTTTGGCAAGAGCTGTTGGTGCTTTCGCCTAACTGGCAAGGAGCGCCTCCAATTACGCCAAACTAATAAATATTTCATACATGACAATTATTGAATTATTAAATTATTCCGACCCACGATCGACCACATGGTCAACAGGCACACCACACCAAAGTAAACGGCAATTAAAAATTGTGAAAGTTAATGATACCATGTTTGTTTAAGTGTACCCAACAGAGGGCACGTAAAAATAATGGTTTTAAAACATAGGATGTGTCGCTGAATTCGCTAATTTTGCAACTGTTTTTTTTCTGGTTCGATCTGAATTCATAAAGAGGAGGCTGTAGACCTACTAGACTGAAAGCGGCACAGTGTAAACTGAGGTGACAAGGTGAATTCTTAAAAATGGAATAGGATAACCAATCGACATGGATCTGACATTTTAATTTTTTTTGTCGCCAAATTCAAAAGGGCTGGATAAGTGAGGTCGCTGAACCCAAACCTGAAGTTACCTTCTTTCTATCTGCTTTTATTTCGGCGCTAGCCTGCGTTAACGACGGACGAAAAATAAAAATGAGATCCACTTAAAATAGTAGTAAAACGGAGAATATATTATAGTTCGATACGTGGGTACATTGGTGCCATATTATACTAATTTGTTACATTTAAACAAAATCTTTCCTCCTCGACAATATAAAGGAACACATACGATCAAAGTTTCAAATGCATTTAAATCAAGTACGTGAAAATATTTATATACAGAGTATCACAAAACTAACATACTGACAACACAATTGGTATGATATGCGAACCAATGGACTCATTGTGTGTCAATGAAGGTTAACACAGTCCTTTTTACTACTACTACTACTACTGACTGATTAAAAAGAATAGTGATATGTAAAGCAAGACATACCTTTTGTCGTATTGAAAAACAGGACGCCACCAGGAATGAAAAACCTTTCTTCATCTTCCAGGCAATACGCTAAACGCGGTTGTCCGCTTGACTTCTTTGTTATTCGAAGTTCCAACCTTATTTCAAAGATAAAATATAAGCCTTGGTTATTTCATAGTTTCTTACAGATAAAATTACACACATAATAATAATAATAAATAAAGGGAATTCTCTGCTCTCACTTTTAAAAATAATATTTTTTCGAGATGAGGTAATATTTATCTCACCAGGTAAAATGTACGATGTTCAACGTTCAAAAAACAGATACCAGGGTAAATATAAAGAAACCAGCGACAGTAACGAAAGATATACAGTGTGCAACAGAATTCTATCAACAAACTTGGGAGAAAAAATGTCTTAGTAACCGGGCTGGAAATTCAGCCGCGCTTTGGAATAACAAGCTACCGAAAGGGTGGGAAATGAACTCTCGAGCTTCATATTTCCAATACCATTAACAGTCGAGCTGATGCGTCACGGTATCATCAAACACTTCAAACCTGCTCGGTCCAAAAAAAATGCATATTCCAAAACTGTGCAATAGGTGAGGAGGAATTCCCCACAGGAGGTAAGGGATTCCCAAAAATTCTCTGAGGTAAAGGAGGGTCGAAATCAATGGGACGACTCTTCAGTAAGTACGAGACACATTCAGAAAGTAGGTTTCCCAACCAACCTTGTAACTATTTTTTCAAGAGTGAAGTCCCAACACTGATGTTGACCTTCAGTCGCAAAGTTCTAGAAGCGTGGATCCAAAATCCCGCCAAATGACTAGAAGATATTCTCCTAGTTGACTTCCTACCTCTTGGCACAACAACTGATGCCAAAAGATATTGTGTGACATTGTGACGGCTTCGACAAGCAACTGAAGATAAAAGGGAGTTTGACACGAGATGTCTGCACCTTTCACGACAACGCTAGGAGCCATAACGCACAAGTCAACACCACGCTTTTGCAACAATTCAAGTGGGATGGTCTGACCCATCCACCCTACAGTAAGAATCTTCATCTAGCGATTATTACCTGTTTCTCCACCCGAAGAAGCATCTTAGTGGTCAAAGGTTCGACGACGAGGTCCGACGTGAGTCTACGAACAGAAAGCATTCTTCTAAGACGCAGAGATCCAGAAGTTCGTATCTCGCTGAACAAATGTTTGTATACTCGTGGGGACTATGTGGAAAACTAGGTATACCCTACATCACATATTCGGAGAAATATTGCTGTAAAATAAACAGTTGGTTACAACGTTGGGAAACTTACTTTTCGGTCATGCCTCCTAACAATAATTCGTTTGCGGTAAGTCGATATATCAAACAGATTTCCTTCACAGAACATTTTAAATATGCATGGTTGGATAACAAAGAGGAGTAAGAGCTACACACACAGTTTTTGTTTCTATCAGTGAGAAAGTTGAATGCCATTGCCCGGTTGGTAAGCAGTGATTATATATGCAATCTGTACATCGCTCTTGATGAAAGCAAACACTTTCAGCGCTCCAGAGCTATATATGTAATAGCCGAACTGCTCACGGTTGCCACACGATAAGGCAGGCCACTTTCCCTTACCACTGGCACTCTGGTACTGGGAAAATAATAAAATTCATGTTATAATTGTGCTCATGTTCGTCCAATATATTACAAGATTTTCAGACGTTTTTCGAGTACCATTTGTAAATCGCAATAATAAACTTTTCTATAAAGAACAATATAACCGACATATATACATACACTATTAGACTGGTAACCACTAGTTTGCTTTCTTAGTGTATGTTTAAAACGAATAACAATAGCTCAGTGCACCAGCACATAAAAGTTCAGTTTTACTGGTTGAATTTGAACTTTATTTATGGCCTTTAGGCATCTAAAGTTCAAACTGGGATAGGGGAGGGGAAAGGATGCGGGAGAGTATCGACCAGGACATAAGTTGGAAGAGACCATCCCGGCATTTACCTAGTGTGACCAAGGGAAACCAGGAAAA
>JAGDQP010053895.1:0-13451 GCA_022664845.1 Lepisma saccharinum
ATTGCTGAACGATTTCTATCGAGGAAGCAATTTCGTCGTAATTCAATGTCTTAATATTTTCGTGCATATCATCCTGTGTGTTTGCACAGGTTGAACTACACGGCTGAAATTAATAACAAAGTGTGAAAAGAACTATTAAGAAGATATAAGATTGATTTGTTAAAAAAAAACATACATTAACGTGAGTTATTAACAGCCAATATTAAAAATAACGAACTACGATCAGAACATGGGTTTGGAATTTATTTTGATTAATTAATGCCTTCTAAAATTTCTTTAAAGATTCACACCTTTGAAAACTACTTGAATCTACAGGCATAAAGGATAGATTGATTTGTATAGTTAGTGAAAAAAAAATCCTACAAAAACTGAAATATACAAGGTATGATTGTATGACGTAGCAGTTGCTACACCTAAATTTGATACGTTGTCAAACATTATATGGATGACGCAAACATTTTATTTGTTGCAGACATCATAAACGAAGTATGTTAATTAACTAGCAATGACTATATTAATGTAATAATTGGAGAGTACAAAGATAGAAGGGTGGCTACACTCACAACTAGTGCTATAAAAAGACAAATTACAGCTAGAAGGGTTTCAAAGCAAAAGAGCGAACAATCCACACGTTATAGTGGTCTCAGGATGTATTGGTCGATACTGTAAAGCTCCTGCTCTATCCTTCTCTCGACAACTTTCAACTCGGGAATAACTAGGGCTAGAAAAGTGCTTGATGTGTCGTTGGAAAGTTTTCATTGAGAGAACACGTTTCAATGAGATTGCGGGAAGGGTGCCATATGTGGGGAGACGTTTTCGTTCTCAGAAAAATATATTAATATGTCATGACAAAATTAATTTGATTATTAGAAGAGAGATTTGTATTTTATTCGCTGTAAGAATCAATGAAAAATAGTTGCTGAGCTTTAGTTACCACATTATATTAAGGAATTCGTAGTTCTGCAGTCGGTGAAATCGGAAGGATCTTAGAAAGAATAGAAATCGCCTGAAACGCACCAATTTAAGACAACCTAAATAACGACTAAACTGCTTTACCTAAAATATATCACTGTCCGATTGCCATTAAAAACAATGAAGCACTTTATATCTGTAGGTTGCTTAAGAGAAACGTACTACTGTGTCGGAGTGGGCTCAAGAAGCTGATTAGTGGAAAGTGGACACTTTGAGATGTCTGAAATTTGCCTTACATTTTCAACAGGAATTAGCCGAGAAATGCATCCACGAAACCAATTTAGGACGGAAAATAAGCTGGTGAAAGAACAAAGAAAATGTTATTCCTATTTTCCGGGTTACTTTCAAAAATAACATTTTTTTTATAATTCCCTGCCTCAAACATTATATGAGGAATAATGAAATAATCACAACATGTTTTCATGTTTGGAATATTCATTAATTATAATAGACTCTATTAAGATTTCTTTTTGACAGTATTTACTAGCATTATGGAAGTAATTTAAAAATTACATCTCATTACCTAAACATTAAAACGAGAAGGATTCTCTAATATAAATTATATATTCAGCCTGTTTAACTGCCTTGAATTCATTTTATTAACAAAATACAACGGATGTAAATGTTGGTTTATAACACCACGCGAAATATTATTTTTTTAGTATTAAATGATTATCTGCCACAGCAACCTAAATAATGTAATACGCGTTACAGCAGCATATATGATTATTTTGAGCTTTGTTCAAACCCATATTGTTGAATGTAGAGATAAATCTAACTTTAACTTCAAACAATTAAAAAAGCGAATGGTTTTAGTTGTTTATGCTTCTCTAAATTTATCAATAAAGCACATTTTATTGCGTACATTTCAATTTCCATATTACCTTTACAAAAATAAAACGTAAACAAATACTAATGCATACACACCGCATAACTAAAACCTTAAATGCAAAGTAAATCGTATTCCACTTTATTTCTTTATGAAAATAATATTACCTCATTATCATCAATTTCATTCTTCTCCTTTTTCACTTCTATTGGTTGTTGGATAGCTTTGTACTCGTCTATATTTGAATCCATCTCTGGTTTTAATTCAGTAAGGACAAGCACTTAGAAATGCAACAGTGCCATTTCAGGAGGTATACAAATCATCCATTAATAGGTCTCAGTGTATATCTACGTAAAGCATAAGAAACTGTTTATTCTTTTATTGCCTCCAGAGGTCTTAGTAAATCCCGTAAGAGATTCCGGAAAAGGATTCTTCCTGAAACGAGAGTGAGAATCATCAAAGTTACTTTTCATCAACAGTAAATCGTCATCTCTATACTCACGTGGCAAAACGGACTAACCACATATTGAGATGTATACAGTAATAAGCTGTATTCGAATTCTTAGCAAAATACCAAACAATTTAACTTTATTTAAGAATTGACCAAGTCCGTTTCGGCATGTGGCTCTCTAGATGATCTATACGAATAGGTTCATTAGGAGTACGAAACACTTCAATTATTTATCTTTATTCTGAGAGACCAAATCTTGTAATAACGTTGAAAAACACACACATATATATATATATATATATTATAATTCATTGAAAATCTTTTCTGAGTAAGAGACAGACAAATATACATGGGAATAAAGTAGGAGATTTAACTTGATAATTAATTGTCACAAATACGGAACGTAGTCGCTCGCTTTTAAACACAAAAACATGGTAATAGAGGAAACGAAAGAGAAGATTATACGAAAGCATTAATAGATAGTACATTTGAAAACAAAATATATGTAATAGATTTAATCGATCAAAGAAGCCAATTAAAACTTGGCTACTCGTCAAAATGCACCTTTATGCCAAATTTCGTGTACCTAGCTCAAGCGGTGAAGAATTGAATTTAGCTCCGCAATTTTGGATCCAAGATGTCGTCTTTGGTACTTCATTTAATATTTTAATAACGTACAAGTGATAAGTACCTTGTTACCAAATTTGTTATTTCTAGCTGCAGCCGTTTAGTCTGTGTGTTCAATACAACAATGGGTTCGACGGCGATTCTGGATTCAAGATTGCGACTTTTTCAACATTTCGTAATATTTTCTTGAAATACTAGTGACAATACACCTGTATGGCAAATTTCGTATCTCGAGCTCAAACGATATGGAAAAATATAGCTTGCTTCCACCATTTTGGATCCAAGATGGCGTCTTTGAATTCATTACCTACATTTTCGTAATCAAACAGTGATATTGTACCTTTATGACAAATGTGATTTCAATAGCCCCAACGGTTTCTGGCTGTGTATTCTATACAACAATGGGTTCGTCAGCGACTTTGGATCCAAGATGGCGACCGATTTTGCTCATTAACGAACTTGCACGATTTCTTATCAGCTCGACGCGCAGGGCTGAGCAGCCATTTTGGAAACTTCCGGAGCACACTTGAAAACACTTCCGGTAGGAATAGCCCACTCTCGCTTAGCCTGAACAATAAGTATCAGCGAGAAGCGCTCAACCGGCAACGGTAATTTGGTCTTCCGGTCAAGGCGTTGGAAACGTAATCTAAAGGTCCTGGGTTCAAACCCTGGCGTTGACTTTTTACTTTTTTTTTAGAAAATTGAAGTTTTTTTATTATGTAAATACACAAAAATAACTTTAATAAAAGTTGTGATTTACAATTTTAAAAGATGCCACTAAAAACTAGGATGTATATAAACCCACCAGGGCAGGATGCACACCGAGCGATAGCGAGGTGTGCAAGGGGCGGGAGGGTGCGTCCGAAGGGAGCTGGGTGGGCGGCGTTAGCCGCGGGGGGGCGAGCCTCCTGTTAGCGGTGGGCATACGCAAAAGTACTGTATACTCAAAAGTTATTTTTAGGCAAAAGTTCTTTGCCGTACCGGAAGCGTTTCCAAGTGTGCTCCGGAAGTTGCCAAAATGGCTGCCCAACCGTGCGGGCCGAGCTGAAAAAAAATTCTTACTAACGAACTTAACCGAGCTTTTAAGCCTAAAAACAACATATAAAAAATCCTGGAAATAACTTCAAATTATGGCCGCTAACGTGTTAATATAAATAATTTGGTGATTGATGATACGTGTAAAATGTTTGTTCTTTTTAGGAATATCGATTACAAAAATAAGTTTTGTATTAAGACTTTGTCAGTTACAAAATGAGTTTTGTATTAATAGTCGGGCTGTTGCTCAGACTATTTCTTATGAGGTAAGTCTCGTTTTAATTTTATTATCTTTTGTTTTTTTGAGAGGTAGTTATAAATTTTCTGATTTTAATCTTTACCAGGGAGATATATGGATTTTATTTATTAGTTTTCCATTATCCTTGGCTTGACTGGCCTCTTGTTTAGCTGAGACGAATCGGACTCCCTTTGATTTTGCTGAGGGGGAGTCTGAGCTTGTTTCTGGGTTTAATGTTGAATATAGCGGGGGTGGGTTTGCCCTTATTTTTATGTCGGAATATGCTAGAATTTTGTTTATGAGAGTTTTATTTAGTATTATTTTTCTAGGTTGTGATATTTTTTCTTACTTATTTTTTGCAAGGGTGGTTTTTATCTCTTTTATTTATATTTGGGTCCGGGGAACTTTGCTTCGGTTTCGTTATGATAGGTTAATATATCTTGCTTGGAAAAGATTTCTTCCTTTATCATTAAACTATTTACTATTTTTTAGAGGGTTTAGGATTTTGTTAGTATCTTTTTTGATTTAAATGAATTTTATTTAGAATATGAAATCCTTAGAGTTTCTTTTACTCTGTTTTATGTTTTCAAAACATAAGCTTTGTTCTCGGCCAAAGGATTAGCTTTTAATAAGTAAATAGTCTCATAGTGTTGATAGGTGAGGCATAACTAGGAAATAGGCGAAATAAACTACTGTTAACATTTGTCCCATTAGAATGTAGGGGTGTCTTCAACCGGTCGGGCACCAATCCAAGTTAGTAGGATAATTACTGCTACTATGACTCAAAAAATAATTTGGTTAAGTGGGTAGAACTGAAGTCCTCGTATTTTTCTTTTATGGTATCATGGTATAATTATTAAGATTAAGATGAATATAACAAGGGCAATGACTCCTCCTAATTTATTAGGAATTGATCGTAAAATGGCATAGGCAAATAGGAAGTATCATTCTGGTTGGATATGAACTGGGGTAACTAGTGGATTTGCTGGAATAAAATTTTCAGAATCGCCCAATATGTAAGGATTTCATAAGGATAAAAGAGTTAATAAAATATTATTATTAGGAATCCAATAAAGTCTTTTGATGAGTAAAATGGGTGAAATGGGATTTTATCAATGTTTCTATTAATCCCTAGGGGGTTATTGGATCCTGTTTGATGAAGAAATATTAAGTGAACTATTGATAAAGCAATAACAATAAATGGTAAAATAAAGTGGAATGCGAAGAATCGGGTTAGGGTAGCGTTATCTACGGCAAAGCCTCCTCAAATTCATTGTACTAATATAGTTCCAAGGTAAGGGATGGCGGATAGTAGGTTTGTAATTACTGTCGCTCCTCAAAAGGACATTTGACCTCAGGGAAGTACATATCCTACAAATGCAGTTGCTATTACTGTTAACAAAATAATTACTCCAATTCTTCATGTATGAAGATATAGGAAAGAACCATAATATATGCCGCGGCCTATATGTAGATAAAGGCAAATAAAGAATATGGATGCTCCATTTGCGTGTAAAGTTCGTAGAAGTCAGCCGAAGTTAACATCTCGGCAAATGTGAGTAACTCTATCAAATGCAAGTTCGATTCTAGAAGTGTAGTGTATGGCGAGGAATATGCCTGTAATAATTTGAGTAATTAAGCAAAGGCCTAGGAGTGACCCAAAATTTCATCAATAAGAAATATTGACTGGAGCCGGCAAATCAATTAGGGCGCTGTTAGCAATTTTGATTAGTGGGTGTTGTTTTCGTATGGGTGACATAAGGTTTACTAGGACGGAGGGGCCCCTGCCGTAAATTTGTTACTTTTACTACTGCTACTAAAGTAACAAATAAGTATGTTGCTAGGGTTAGTGTAATGGTTGCTATTGATTTGTTGTACAGTTTTATTAGTGGGATTTCTTGTTGTTCAATTGGGGCCTGTAGGGTGTCTTGAAGTGAGTTGGGGGCTGCGATTAATAGGGGGTCTAAAATTATAATTAAGGCAATTCCGGTGGGGAGAATTAATAATAAGGCTATTATTTTTGTGTTAATATTAAATATTTCATTTGAGGCTAGGCTGGTTATATATGTAAATAGAAATAGCATTCCTCCCAGGAATATTAAGAATAGTATGTAGGAGAATCAGGGGGATTCTGAAAAGGTACTAATTGTTAGTGCTGTAATGGTTGTATTAATTATTAAGTGGAGGCCTATTGATAGGGGGTGGGCTAATTGAGTAAAAAGGAAATTAATAATAAGGTTATTCTTAGTTTGATATCAAGAGGTAGTTTATTAAAAATGTTAGTTTTGGGGACTGAGGATAAATATTGTAAATATTTTTTCTTGATACTTTCAGTTTAATATGTTGCCCCATTTAGGATTTACAAGACCATTATTTTTATTAAACTATGAAAGTTTATGTCAATATTAATTTATTTTATGTGTTCTTTTTTATTATTTGTTATAAGTGTGTGAAGTTTTGTTATTCAACGAAAACATTTATTAATAGTTCTTCTTAGTTTGGAGATAATTGTTCTAGTTATATTTTTAATGTTTTTTTAAGACCATTTTTTTAAGACCATTTTTAATCTTTTGTTTTTAACTTTTTGTGTTTGTGAGGGGAGTTTAGGGTTATCTATTTTAGTATCTATTGTTCGTAGTCATGGTAATGATTACTTGGGGTCTTTAATTGTGTTGCGGTGTTAAAGTATTTATTATTTACGATGTTTATAATCCCATTGAGATTTATGGGTAGGATATGATGAGTTGTTCAGAATTTTTTTTTTTTTTTTTTTTTTAATTTTTTTAGGGTGTTTTGCGGTCCCAACCGGGTGTTTGGGGTACAATTTTTGATTTGACGGCCTATCTTATTCTTTGGTTTTGTTAAGTGTTTGAATTATTATTTTGATAATTTTGGCTAGAGAAAAGGTCTTGTTTTCTTCTTTCTATAATGTTAGTTTTATTGGGCTAGTATTAGTGTTGCTTTTTCTGTTATGGTTGAGCTTTATTTCTTCTAATCTTTTTATATTTTATTTGTTTTTTGAGGGGTCTTTGATTCCTACTTTGTTTTTGATTTTTGGTTGGGGGTTCGGTTGGGGGTTTGGCTGCAGAGCGAATGCAGGCGGGGTTTTATTTATTACTATATACTTTGTTGGCATCTTTGCCTTTGTTGGTTGGTATCATTTACTTTGAGGGGGCCCGGGGCAGTCTTGTTTTTTATAGTTTGTGATATATTGACAGTAGGGCTTGTGTATTGGATTATGTGTGATATTGTGTAATGATTCTGGCATTTTTAGTTAAAATACCTATATTTTTGGTCCACTTATGATTGCCTAGGGCGCATGTGGAGGCGCCTGTTAGTGGTTCTATGATTCTTGCTGGGGTTCTTTTAAAATTAGGGGGTTACGGGCTGTTGCGGGTTTCCCCTTTATTTTGAATCAATTGCGGTTAAGTTAAATTTATTGTGATTCGGTATTAGAGTTGTTGGAATTTGGGTGGTTAGCTTAGTTTGTTTGCGTCAGGTAGATGTTAAATCTTTAATTGCTTATTCTTCTGTTGCTCATATGGGGCTGGTATTAATGGGAATTATAACTATGGGCACTTGGGGATTTAGGGGGGCCTTAGTTTTGATGATTGGACATGGGCTATGCTCTTCTGGGCTGTTTTGTTTGGCTAATATTTCTTATGAACGTTTGTTTAGTCGGAGTTTATTTATCAATAGGGGGATGATGTCTTTTATGCCCAGAATAACTTTTTGATGGTTTTTGTTGAGTATTGCTAATATGGCGGCACCCCCTAGTTTAAATTTGTTGGGGGAAATTAGTTTATTAAATAGAGTTATTGGGTGATCTTTTTTGAGTATGGGCGGGGTGAGTTTGATATCATTTTTTAGAGCTGCTTATACTTTATATCTTTATTCTTACACTCAACATGGTAAGTATTATTCTGGGCTGTACTCTTGTTGGGGGGGAAGTGTTCGTGAATACTATCTTTTATTTCTTCATTGATTTCCTTTAAATCTTTTCATTCTTTTTGTTGGGCCTAGCTTTTTGTGATTCTAAGTTGAATAATAACTTAAGTAGTTTATTTAAAATTTTGGCTTGTGGAGCTAAGGAAAGTTGAGGAGTGGCTCTTAGGTTGTGATGTGGAGATACCCTATTTGTGTTATTTCTTTTGTATTTCTTTTTATTTTTAGTTTCTCTTTTTTTGTTGGGGGAGTTGCTTTAATAATTTTTGATACTAGTCTATTTGTTGAGATGGAAATTGTTAGAGTTAATAGAAGTTCTGTTGTTATAACTATTTTATTAGACTGAATGTCTTTAATGTTTATGAGATTTGTACTATATATCTCTAGTATAGTTATTTATTATAGCGGGCAGTACATGGGCGGGGATTTTTATATTAACCGTTTTATTTTTTTAGTACTTATGTTTGTTTTATCAATAATGTTATTAATTATTTCTCCTAATATTATTAGTATTTTACTAGGTTGAGATGGTCTTGGTTTAGTATCTTATTGTTTGGTAATTTATTATCAAAACGTTCGATCTTATAATGCTGGGATGTTAACTGCTTTGTCTAATCGAATTGGGGATGTTTGTATTTTACTTGCAGTCGCTTGAATATTAAACTATGGCAGTTGAAAGTATGTTTTTTATTTGGGTGAGTTGCACTACGGGGATGAAATAAGAATTATTATTACTCTTGTTGTGGTGGCTGGGATGACGAAAAGAGCTCAAATCCCTTTTTCGGCGTGGTTGCCTGCGGCAATGGCGGCTCCGACGCCGGTTTCTGCCTTAGTCCATTCTTCTACTTTAGTCACTGCCGGGGTTTATCTATTAATTCGTTTTAGCACTGTTTTAAGTGATAGATTTATAGGGAGGGTGTTCTTACTTCTTTCTGGTTTGACTATATTTATAGCGGGGGTAGGCGCTAATTATGAGTATGATTTAAGGAAAATTATTGCTTTATCTACTTTAAGTCAATTAGGACTAATGATAATGATTTTATCTATGGGGTTTTCTGTGTTAGCTTTTTTTCACTTATTAATTCACGCTCTTTTTAGGGCCCTATTGTTTTTGTGTGCTGGGGCGATTATTCATGGAGTAGGGGACACACAAGATATTCGATGTATGGGAGGTCTTGTAAATCAGATACCATTAACTTTGTCCTGTTTGAATACTGCTAATTTAACTCTTTGTGGAGTCCCCTTTTTGGCGGGATTTTACTCTAAGGATTTGATTTTGGAAGTTGGGAGCATGGCTTGAATTGATTTAGTTAGTTTTTTTGTTATTTTTTTCGACTGGTTTAACTGTGTGTTATTCTGTTCGGCTAAGCTATTATTTGACTGGAATGGGGGCAGCTGGCACGAGTTGTCATGGAACTGGCGATAATTCTAATTTAATTATGGTGCGTGGCATGTTGGGGCTAACCGCGACTTCTATTTTAGGGGGGGCTACCATGAGATGGTTATTATTTTCTTGTTGTCCTGTGGTCGTATTACCATTGGCTTTTAAAATGGGGGCTTTGATTGTCAGAGGCGTCGGAGCTTGAATTGGATTTTTATTAGGAAATTCATTTTTGGCTTATTTTTTTATAAATATAATAGGTTCTATGTGATTTTTGCCTTATTTGTCTACTAGTTACTGTATTCGGCTGCCGCTTAATTTAGGGGGTGCGTATGTTAAAGTTGTTGATCAGGGGTGAAGTGAAATATTGGGGCCACAGGGGACTTATAATTTTATAGCAAGCGGTTCTATATTAGTAATGTAAACAAGGCATTAGGAGCTCTCTATATCATTTAGGACGTAAATACAAAATCATTGAAATCAAGAAATGAAATACGACCTGAACAACAACCTGAATAACTAGAACCTGAACACCAGCGACTTCTTGATTACAAGGCACCGAGCGAACAACTCATCCACAAAAGACAGTATACATGTAGAATATTGTTTCTCTCCAGAAAATGCTTTGAAACTGCCTGCACTTAACGGAAAAATAAATTTTGTTTGAATGAAAAGTATTTACAATTAATTCCTTGCAATGGTAGAATTTGGTTTAGGCCAAAGGTCGCTTAATTCTTAGTTATTTCTACTATATACCCCCTCATCCTCACAAGTTTAGTTGCGGCACTAGTCAATACGCCTTTCATTTTGCTCGTTTCGCTAAGCCAGCGAAAGATCATGAGCTTAAGAGTCGATCTGTGTCTCCTCTTTCACAAATCCTGGCTACGGACCTGTCCTTAGGTATTTTCAACTAATTATGTTTGTATTTGACTTTTCAGTCAAAATACTAAACCCATGAAGAAGAAGGAACGCAATATGCATAGAAGTTCAACCGCAAGTCTGCAAGAAATTAAGAACGTGCAAAACGGAAACAAAACCGAACTAGACCTCGTCTTCTCAGCATGCCGTCCCGAATTGACTTCACCCATCCACAACCTGCTTCACCCGATCAATGTGGTTTGACAGAAACGGCTAATGGCGTCCCGTAAACTATTTTTAATTGTTATTATTTTTTCATCATATGTAATATGATGCACAGCATCTACATATCAATTTTCATAAATTTATGACAAATTTTTCATACAAGAAAGCTATAAATTGTTTTGTTTAGTTATGAAAATAAAACTGACTCCCGCTGCCAGTAACGAACTGATGCAGTTTAAGCTTTGTTAGAAAAATTCATATCATGAACGCCTTCCGTGAAGGAATCGGAACCCCTATCAATTCCAGACATTTACACACACACACCCCCCGGAAAGATTCAGAGAAGAAATTGTCTCTTGAGTTGACACTTTCTTGAAGTAGATTTCAGAAGAGGAAGGTGGTCACATCTTTTTCCAAAGAGAAAAAAAGGAGGGAGGGATAAAAAGGGAAAATATGGGAAGAATGTTAAATAAATAAGTGGAAACGTCTGGGTCGAAACCCTTCCACATGTCAGTGGTTTTGAAGAAAGCATTTGGTGACCTAAGTACGTCTTGTTTTGGACGATTCTATACTCTACGGTAAGGACAATGAATGTGGTGGAAGTTTTCCCAGTAGAGCTGTGGGTGTAATATAGACAAAGGGAAGAAATGCATGTGCATAATTTGTGAGTTCGCGGGGGGAGCGAGGAACACTAAAGGATAGTTTTGGTAGCTATATGGACACGTTTGATCACATAGAATACATTCCACAGTAAAAGCTGTTGTTGTCCAGAGGAATGACATCCAAAACTAATCGACATATATATTTCGATAAAGAAAGAAATAAACTCACGAAGTGAGCCCCGCCTAATGACTAAAGGCCTCTTTAGACGACAGCATTATGCGACGATTAATCTTACGATTAGCAGTAGTGCCAGAGTGTGAAAGCAAGAATGCTACAATAGGGCAAGATGCTATGGTATAAATTGATAACATTTTTCTCTTAACGCTGGCACACTGCTTTCGCTAAGATTCATCGTTCGAGAAATTGTATCGTGTAAAGCGGTCTTTACTTGCGTTTAGATAGCCGTTTGTTACTAACGTTACAGGATAACCGATGTAATTTGACGCTGGTTAATCTTAAAGCCCATGTTAATGGTAACTACCGTTAACATTACTAAAATGATCATGGTTAACTTTAACCATGGGAACATATTAGTAATGTAAAGAAAGCATTAGTGTCGAAAGATAAACGCCAGACCAAATACTTAAGCTCGTTTGTCGACTTCCGGTCTAATCCATTGTGGGAACAATTCTTCAGTTCAAACTCAAATTTATACCCTGTATCGCTGTACGGCGCGTTTTTATTGCAAATTTTTGTTTCTGAGTTCTTCAAATAATAGTATACCGTACTCTGCATGTAATAAAAATAGTGCAAATAATATTTATGTAGTTTTTTCTAAGAGATAAATAAAAACGGGCCGCACAGCGATGTCAAACATAGAAAGCTAATTTATAACCGAAAATTTGTTTATATTGGTTTAGACTGGAAGTGGACAAACGGGATTAACTGTGCTTTTGGATGCGTGACTTCATATATTTATTATGTTCAATGGCAACAGTCTGTCCAGTCAGTTTAGATAGATGTTATTTGATACGTCATTTCCTGGATAAATTTACGTCTTTTGTTAAAGAAAATAAACAACATAGGCTTCTTACATATAGTGAATTAGTGATGTACAGGACGAAAAAAAAATTGTGATTAAAAAAACGCTTATTTTTTTTCGGCAGACAAAAAAAACATTTATTGACGAAATTGGTTTTAATGAGTTTTCATCACGAAAATCCAATACATAAAATATCTTATTTATTTTTTGGTTTAATTTAGCAATATTAAATGTATTTATGCTAAAAAATTAAAACAAACTTTTTGTTTGGAGTACGAATGCAAATTTTATCATTAACGTCTTTGTAGACCAGAGAGGTGTTCCGTAGGTTTAATGACCTTTATGCATCAGGCTAAGAAGAGTTCCATAACGCAAGTATTTTTTGTCAGAGGGAGTCGCAATAGGTTTTGTGTGTAACTTCTGACCAGCGCACCTCGTGTGATTTGTGCTCTTCGAGGGAGGAGGAAAATAGTGAAATGACGGACTAGGGAAGTTCTGCGGACATACATTACACACGAAGTGACCACACACATACAGCACACCTTTCTTATGCTTTACATTAATTGCCTTCATTTCGTATCTGCCATCGAGATTGACTATTTTCCACCAAATTTCTACCAAATTTGATTTCTTCTTACATTCTCCTGATCTTGTCCAAATATCCTGGTATTGACTAACAATTCTTGACTTTGACATCTTTTCACTTTTTATTTACTACCTCCTTCATTTAATACTATCAGATGGGTCATTGCCCCTCAAATTTTTAACTTACCACTTGCTTTTAACTATTACATACATTCCAACTATTACTTACTTTAAAATTATTACCAACTTTCAAACATATACCTTGTAAAGGGCTTTAAAGCTGGATTACAGATGAGCACCTTAATCGGTCCAAGTTGGCCTTAGAAAAGAAAAAAAAGGACTCCCAATAAGGAGGTCGTTATTCTAAATGTATATTAGTAACAAGAATGAACCTTTTAAACACTTCACTCATCAACAGATAATGTCAGGGACCCCGAATAGGAAAATAATCGTTACTCCCGGAAGAAGGACCATAATCGTTGCTCCTGAAAACAGTTATTTTTTTCCACCCTTTAATTTTACAGTTTATTACATTATTAATATATATATATATATATATATATATATATATATATATATATTAGTAATGCGAGCATATATATGAGCTCCTGCGTAGCCTAGTCGGTAGCGCGCTCGACTTCAGTACGAGCGGTCCCGGGT